>ML368287.1:0-127759 GCA_005239525.1 Nicotiana knightiana | reverse complement strand
ATTGCAGGCTTAGTGTAGTTAGATAGAATAGCATCTTCATCTGCCAACGTTTGAAGTCTGTACAGGAAAATTTTTGGGTTTTTCTGCCGGTGCCATTGTATGTGCTGGTCTTGACGAAGCAGCAGCACTCGATGAAGCACCCGTTCCAGCCGTACTTCCATTAGTTTGGTTTTCATTCGTCATGTTTCTGTTAAGTTGGAAACAAACAGAACTTTGTTAAATCAGTGAAGTTTTGATATCTTCAAACTGAATACCAAACCAAATATACAACACGTAACAATGGTGAAGTTTTTTATATACTTCAAACTCGTACGTTTATTATTCCGGTAAAGTTTTGATATACTTTAAACCAGACAAAATAGATATTGGAGTAGAAAGCACAAAGGCTTTAGTGTCCAAACCATAATACAAAATATAGATAACAGTTCAATATAAATTTTAACAGAGAAACATTAATTAACATTCCTTAAGTTTGTTGTCGATACTGTGTTAAAACAGAAATTAGAAAACTGTTAGAAGAAACAGAAAATCTGTAAACGATAAGAAATATTCCGAGTCCACAATTTCCTTGTGCATCCTTAAGGAATTTTAACCCCCTCACAAGTTGCCAAGGTAATGGATTAAATCCTCCCAGGATGAAATGGAATAAACCTTCCTGCAACAGTCACTTACGAATTTGAGAGAGAGATTGCGAAGTAGAAGGATGTTTCAGTTAATTCTGTTAATGAACTGACCGGCACTTAATTAATTTTTAAATAATTAATTAAATAACTTTTGTCCAAAAATAATCTTATCGATCATTTGACAAAGCCGAAGCCGAAGCCGAGCGACGACGACGGCGCGAGGGTTCATTCTCTTCAACTCCTTTTAAGAGTTCTAAGAAGTGATTCTATATTTATACACACAAGTGTAGATGTCTTTCACCAATGTAGTACAAAGTTCATGACAAAGTTCACTTGGTTCAAATTTTTATTTCCCTCCATTTTATTTCCCACCATTTTCCAATTTACACTCCTTGTCTTTAAAGCCCAACAGTTTCTAGACCAAGTTTAGACCATGGGCATTTATTCACTCTGCCTACTCATTCACAAAATTATAAATGACGAGCACTTGGAGCGTATAAATTATGTTACAGGAGTATATTCACTCCAACACGATGCATATATCAAACAAATAAGTATATAATTTTACATATACTTTATAACTTAACAAGGGTTAACTAATAAGAACGTTATCTCAGTTTATTAGTTAACCATAATAAATTAACATTGTCGAGTGCATGTCGTGCACCTCAAAAGGAGAGTATCAAATGAATACAAGTTGTTTAGCATGAAGGTTCCCAAGAAAAACATAATTCTACGTATGAGTGGAATTTCGTTGACAAGGAAATTCTTCGGAAAACGAACTTTATGCATGTGAGAATATTTGGACGAAATAATTAGTTCCAAAATGTGATGACATTTTTATTGGTGTGGGTAGATTTAAATTGCTAAAATTGATGAAGAAATTGAATTGTCCACGACGTGGGCACTAAATTGATGAATTGGAAGTGATTAAGATTAACTAACCGAAGGGTAAGTATTGATGATTGGCTTCAACTTTATTAGGTAGAGATAAATATGATCATGTGATTGACGCTTAGATTGGTATAATGTGATTGTAGATTATTGAGGAGATCATAAGTTGCTCGTTGATATTACTTTGGATTATTAATGCTTATACAAGTAATTGATAACTTTTTCCAGTGATTTTTTGGCTTTTTTACACATATTAAGAAATTTATTTTTATTATTAATTAATAATGAAATTGACCATATTAATTTTAATTTACTCTTGAAATTATAACAAACTATTCTTAGACTCTTTACTCCAAGGACAACTTTAAAAATAAAGTTTTAATTCTTTTTTTATATTTGAAAAAATTAAATATTGTGAATCATAAAAAAAGGATAAAAATCACTTAAAATGGACCCAAGGAATTAGTCATTTTGGAAGCAGACAACACCGGAACATGAAACCTTGGACGAATACAATGGCAATACGAGTTTGTCAAAAATTTAATGGACCATTCCTTTTTTTTTTAAACCTCTATATTGCACTTAAGTAAAGAAGACATAAATGCCATTTTTCTTCCACGTTTCTCTCGATATACGTTAACGTGGCTTTGCTAACGTACGCAGTTGGAAGCCATGGGAGGAAGAGTACGACGTAAATGGAATCTACGAAAATTCCGACTACTGATCCGAGATCGACGAATGCAAGGAAGGCAGTAATGGAACTTTTTGTCTCGCCAAAAGGGGTGAGAATTGAGAAACCAACAGGAAACAACACTCCGAGGAGCATGATGAGTGAGCAGAGTAGGCTAGAATCAGATCCAACAATCAACAATGGCAAGATGAAAGCAGTGATAGCTACGCATGTATCTAGTAGTGGAATAGATCGTGGATCTGGGAGCGGAAAGAAAGAGATGAACTCTACTACACCAAATAGCAATGTAACAGTGCCATGCAAAGCTGATAATTCTAAAAATCTCAAAGATACTAAACAAAGGGAGAAGGCAAGTGGAACTCAGTCATGGGAAAATGTTGTAGCAGGGAATAAGCTGACATCGAGAGGAATGAATCTTCAATATATTGCACCAATGATTCAAGATGGGGAGAAAATTGTGAAATTAGATCTAGAGGTTGTTGAGCAGGAAAATGCAAAATGGAGTACAACACTTGTATTGTATGTAATTGGGGATTCACCATCCATAGGAGCAATGGAACGATTCCTTAATTTAGTGGGTAAGTTCTCATGAAACCTCAGATCTATTATCATAATGAAGACTATTTTGTAATTAGATTTGCAAACTTGGAGGAAAGAAGTCATGTTTTATATATTGGGCCTCACACCATCAACAATCGCCCTATTATAATGAAATCATGGACATCATATTTTAATCTGCATGATGAAGTGCTAAGAACCATTCCATTGTGGGTGAAGTTCCCAACTATTCCTCTGAATTGCTGGAGTATGAAGGCATTAAGCAAGATTGGGAGTGCCCTGGGAAATCCAGTGTATGTTGATGATGGTACAACTGGTACAGTCAGAATCTCTTATGCGAGAATGCTGATTGAGATGGACATTACAAAACCCCTTCCTAGAAGGGTGACGTCGCAGGATCCAATGGGAAAAACAATTGAACAAGAGATAAGCTATGACTGGGAACCAACATATTGCACCAAATGTCTACAGATATGACAGAATTGCAATGAAAACATAATGCAACAACCACAATGGCAGGCATACAGAGGGAGAAGAAATAAAGTCAAACAAGTCTGGCAGAAGACTGACAAAGTTGGACCTAAGGACAACAATCAGGAGAAGGAGAAAACAAAGAAGATGGAAATAACAAAACTCCTAAAGAATAACACAATGCAGATTAGTGCAGCTACTAAACAACCAGAAGAAGAAGGGTGGACAAAAGTTAGTGGGAAGTCAGCAACAAGAATACAAAAACAAAGCAAGCTGAAGGCAGGACTCGAGGTGGCAACAATGGGTTTCAATCCTTAGAAAATGGACAAGCAACCAATGAGCCAGGATCAAGCAATATGTAGATGAGGATTTATGGGGCACAAGAGATATATCATGATACTCAATTCATACCAGTATGAGTGTGATTACATGGAATGTTAGAGGTTTAAATAAAGCATACAAGAAAAAGGATATAAAGGAGTTCATAAACCAGAATAAAAAGGTAGTGATAGCATTAATAGAACACAAAATAAAGGAGCAGAAAGCTAGTAGTATCATCAATAAAATTGCACCTGGATGGCAGTGGATATCAAATTTCAACAGCAATAATAAGAGCATAATATGGATACTATGAGACCCAAGAATCTTTGAGTTTGAACCAATTGACATAGATTGCTAGTACATACATGGACAAGTCAGAACTCACTCAAGATTATTAGCATTTGGCTTTAAATCAATATATGGCTTTCATACTATTAAAGACGGGTTGAGTATGTGGCCGAAATTGAGGCAGATAAACAGTATACAACAAGGACCATGGCTAGCAGTGGGAGATTTCAACTCAGTACTGAATAGTCAGGATAGACAACATGGCACTATAACACAAGATATGGAAACAAAGGATTTCAGAGAGTTCATGAGTGATACTGATACGAATGAGTTACCTACTATGGGAAGGGATTACACATGGACAAATAATCATACCTATAGTAAGATAGACAGAGGATTGGTAAACATAAAATGGATGATGACAATGCCCAGCATGTGTATACAAATCCTTGAACCATCTTTCTCTGCTCATTCCCCACTTAAGCTGATGATCTCACAAATGCAGAGGAAGAAAGCCAGTCTATTAAGGTTCTTTAACTGCATAGCTGATCACCCTCAATTTATACAAAGAATAGAACAAGTATGGAACACAACTGGAGATACTGGGAAGATACATGGAGTATGGAACAAACTAAAGAGAGTCAAACAAGTTATTAAGGGGATTAACACGCAGCACTACAAATGTGTTAAGGACAAAATCAAAAAAACCAGAAGGGAATTACAAGAAGTACAGGAGAAAATGGGCTGTCAAATGATGAATACAAAATTAGTTGAGAAAGAAAAGGAACTAAAAAGTAACCTAGAGAAGTGGATACTAATAGAGGAAAATATTTATAGGCAAATATCAAGGGTACAATGGCTAAAGTTGGGAGATACTAACTCTGCATATTTCTTTGCTCATATGAAGAACAAGAACACTTTAGATGGAATACATGCTCTCACGACTGATCTAGGGGTTCAGATACATATGGAGGAGGAAATAAAGGCAGAAATACTTAGATACTATAAACAATTATTAGGGTCAAATGCTCCTGCAATCCCAGCAATAGATCCAAATGTAATGCAAAGAGAGACAATGCTCAAAAGAGAACAACAAGTTAAATTGATTCAGCCTGTCACAAGGCAAGAGATATGAGAAGCTCTACAAGATATAAATGACTTGAAGGCCCCAGGATATGATGGGCTCAATGCAGTTTTTTTCAAGAAGTCATGGCATATCATAGGGGAGGAGGTAACACAAGCTGTGCTGGATTTCTTTCAAAAATCACAGATGTTTAAGCCAGTTAACTGCACATCATAACTCTAATTCCTAAAATCAGAAATCCTGCTACCATCAAGGAGTATAGACCTATTTCATTCTGCACCACAATTTACAAAATTATTTCAAAGGTCCTGACCAGTCGATTACAAGGAGTTATGGATGATCTAATAGATAAGACTCAATCTGCCTTTGTCCTTGGAAGAGTCATTATTGATAATATCATACTAAGCCATGAGTTAGTAAAAAAGTATGGAAAGAAAGGAGTGTCACCTTGATGCATGATGAAATTAGACATGCAGAAGGCATATGATTCACTTGAATGGCCTTTTCTTGAGCATGTTTTGAGTGCATTAGCATTTCCAGAGTAGTTTGTGAAATGGATAATGGGTTGTGTAGTGTTATGTATACTTTCATCTTGGATGGTTTACCAGCTCAGCCATTTGAAATCAGGAAAGGACTTAGACAAGGGGATCCACTATCCTAATTTCTTTTTGTGCTGGCAATGGAATATTTCACAAGAAGATTGAAGGCATTGCACCATATCCCGGATTTCAACTATCACCCCAAATGTGGAAAGATACAGATCATGCAACTTGATTTTGCAGATGACCTTTTGCTGTTTTGCAGGGGAGACATTGGTTCAATTCAGCTACTATACAACTGTTTTCTGGACTTCTCAAAAGAGTCAGGATTGGAAATTAATAAGCAGAAAAGTTCCATCTTCTTTAGTGGAGTATCACAAGATGTTCAAAACGAAATACTGGAGTTCCTTGGAATCCAAAAAGGGGAGCTGTCAGTAAGATATCTTGAAGTACCTTTAAGCTCTAAACGGTTAGAGGGTCTCACTAATCCAATGTCAACCTCTACTTGACAAGCTAGTGGGAAGAATCACATCCTGGACAGCCAAGCTATTATCATATGCAGGGCGACTACAACTCATCAAAAGTCTCTTGTTCTCCATTCAAACTTATTGGGCTCAAAATTTCATGCTATCAAAAAAGATTACCTAGCTGATTAAGGCAGTTTGCAGAAGCTTCTGATGGACAGGAGATAACAACATTTCAAATAAAGCTTTACTAGCTTTGGAGAAATTATGCCAACCCAGGTCAGTATGAGGCTTCAATGTAATGGACATTGGGCTATGGAACAAAGCAGTTGTCAGCAAGCAATTCTGGAATCTATGCAAAGAAAAGAACAAGTTATGGATACAATAGATGCACTGTTACTACATAAAGAGCAAACACGTCTGGGAGGTGCAAATGAACTAAGCATCATGGATCATGAGGAAGATACTGAAAACCAAAGAAAACTTTGAGAAAGTAGGATACAATTATGAAGATCTCAGGCAGATGCAGACTTGCTCTATAAAGCACATGTACCATAAACTGCGAGGAGAATTTAACAAAGTGAGCTGGAGGAAATTGATATGCAACAATGCAAAATATCCTAGGTGGATATTCACGCTAACTTTGGTGGCAAATGGCAGGTTGTACACAAAGGATAGATTGCTAAAATGGGGTATTCACAATGATCAGACATGTCCTTTATGTTCACATGCAAATGAATCTATACAACATCTATTCTTTGAGTGTCAATATGATGGTGAACTATGAAAAATGATGCTCAACTGGCAAAGTATCAACATAAACATCTATGGCTGGTATGAGGAATTGCAATGGGCAAAAAACTGGGCACTAAACAGAAGTGCAAAAATAAAGTTGTTCAAGATTGTATTAGTAGGTTGTGATATTTTGTGTGGCAGCAAAAGAATGCAAGACTATTTAAAGCCAAAGCGAGGAACTGTGAGATTCTTAGCAAGCTAATTGTACAAGAAGTGCATCGTAGAAGCAACAGAAAAATAGAAAAAGTTCTAAGTAGATTGGACTACTATCCAAAGTAATAGTTAGAGTAGCAGAAGGATAGCAAAAGTGTGTATAGGGGAGGAAGGACAGTATAGGAAATTTTGTAAGGATTCTGTATTGAGTGTAAATATTTTCCGTGGTATATATAAAAGGTTAATTACCAAAAAAAAACTGCCCTTTTTCTAATTTTTATTATGTCATTATCACACATTTTAAAAGAATGGTAACAATTCGTGGGTATAAAACTTTGCTTACAACACGGATCGTTCCAAAATATAAGGAATTTACCTAATCATAATCCTTCCCAAAAGGAAATACAGTCAAGTTAGTAGTACTAATAAAATAAATTTTCCATATTTCAATAGTTATACACCATGTTATAATTCTCTTTCCTAGAAAAAAAAGGACGAATAAAAAGATTATATATGTCGGTTATAACTCCCTATATATATAAGAATGACACCCTAAACCCTTTAAAACCAGACCTCTATACTTGTGTGAAAACAGGTTCTACAGCCATGAAAATCACTATACAAAAAGATGAAGTGGAGAAGATGATCTACACAACCACAATACGTGTCAATAATAAAGACACTATATTGGAGACGTTATGGCATGGTAGACGCCTTTCTAATTATTCAGATGACGCTCCAGTTAACAATTGGATATCTATGATCAAAAAAATTCACGAAAAGAAGAGAGAAAAGACACTAATCATTAGTCTTTTGGCCGATCGTAGTGAACATTACAGGAATAGCACTTTTTTATGGAGAGATGATTGGCTAGACCACTTATCAAAAGATCCCTTTGAGCTATTACAAGTTTGTGTTGATAATCACTGCCTTTTTCATCAAACCGAGATTCCAACAAATAAGATTCATATTTATCGTAAATATAGTCCCCCAACGTCTCTCTTGAAACTTCTCTCTGATAACAAGACCATTGTAGTTGGCATAGGTATTGAGAATGTGGCCAAGAAACTTGAGAACGATTTTAATATAAAGATTACTAAATGGGTTGATTTGAGAATTGAGGCTAGAAAAAAGGGTTATGGTCAAATTGCTAATAATTGTAGTGTGGTGACATTGGCTAAGAAAGTTTTGGGTGATGAATGGGATGTGAAGGAGACTACTAACATGAACTGGTGGGCCAATGCAGATCATCGTCTTCAACACTTTCTTTCAGATGAAAAGGTTAAATTTGGATCGTTGGAAACTTTTCTTGCCTATAGAATTGGCACAAAGTTGTTAAAAGATTAATTACTAGTAGGTTATTATTGTTATTTGTTTTGTTTTTCCCACTACGTTTTAGGTTAATTTCGTACTTGTAGTTGGGGACTCTCTTTGCATTTCGATACGTATATTTGTAAGGATTTTTTCGTGCATTCTTTTTCTTTCTTTGAAACGACGACACTGTTGTTGTGATTGAACAACGATAAATAAATACCCACATATAATGTTTACACCAAATTAATTGAACTAATGTAGGCTAGAGATGGCAATAAACATTGTTTTTCTTTCCTTTTTTCCCTTTTTGAAAAGATACCACTTATATTGTAATGGAACTACTCTAGGCAAAAGATTGGACAAGGAAGGTACAAGTCCATATGCGATTGGACAAGGAAGGTAAAAGTCCAAATTCCACCAGATGTCCTCCCTTTTCTTTCCTTCTTTGAAAAGATTTCACTTTTATTGCAATTGAACTACTCTAGGCAAGCCATTGGACAAGGAATGTATAAGTCAAAAGATGTCCTCCCTTCTTTCTTTTTTTTTTCCTGCCTACCACATTCAGAATAATTCAGCAAAATTAAAAAAGAAAAGGAAAATTAAATCACACCAACTTGCCTCAATCTAGCACGATATTGCTCCCTATGTTTTGCCTATTAAGTCAAGTCTACAAGAGAGCCTAGGTGAAACGACATTCGGATGTCCGCCATGAAATTCATAATAGGAAATAAATTTCAACTTGAGCTTGAAAGTAATGCCTCAACTTTTTGACTGAGAAGACTAGCAACAAATATAACTTTTCAATTAGCAAATAATTCAACTCATTTGGTGTCTTCATTCTGCTCAAGTAGTAAATGGGATTTTATTTTTCCTCACTATTCTTTTGGGTCAATGACGCTTTGATTGACCTTTCTTGTGTTGCAATATATAGTATCAATGTCTTTTCATGTATAGTGGTTGCTAAAACGGGATGCTTCATCAAGTAGGATTTAATGCTCTCGAAGGCATTGCTACACGCTTGGTCCCATCTGTAAAGAGCATACTTCTTCAAAAGACGATCGAGTGGTTGGCATCTCCTAATTAGATTCGAGATGGATCTCCTAAGATAAGCTAGCTTTCCTTGTAGACTTTTCAACTCATGAATATCCCGAGGCTCGAGCATTTTCAAAATCGTATCAACTTTGGATTGATTAATTTCGATCCTTCGATGTCGAACAATGAAGCTAAGGATTTTTCCAGAAATAACTCCAAAGGCACATTTCAAGGATTCATTTTAAGTTGGTATCACCGAAGCAACTCGAACATCATTCTCAAATCTTGCAACTGATCTCCCTTTTTTTCTTGACTTTACCAAAAAGTCATCAACATAACATTCAACATTCTCATGAAAGAGGCCATCAAAGATATTCTTCATAGCCCTTTAGTAAGTCGCACTAGCATTTTTCAAGTCAAAGACATAACTTTGTAGCAATAAATACACTTGGGGTGTGAAATACAATAAGCTCTTTATCCTTTGGTTCCATGTGAATTTGGTTATATCCTGATGAACCATCCATGAAAGATACTGCCGCGTAATTAGTAGTATCATCGATTATAAGCTCTAGAATAGGAAGCATGAATTCATCATTGGGGCATGTATCATTGAGATCCCTAAAGTCCACGCATACTCGAATTTTTCCGTTCTTCTTCCTCACGGGGAAAATACTTAAAATTCATGTGGGTTACGAACGAATCCAGCTTCAGTTAGTTTACTAACTTCATCTTCAATAAAAGGGACCAAGTCCGGCCCAAAGTGCCTTTGAACTTGCTTAACAGGATGAGCACCATACTTGACTTACAGGTGATGGACTGCTACTTTGGGGTCCAAGCCAGGCATCTCTTTATACCTCCAAGCGAAATAACTCTATATTTTTTAAGTAACTTAACATAAGTATTTCCTCATCAACTTCTAGTAGAGCACTTATATAGGTGGGCTTTTTTTCTTCATCAGTGCCAAAGTTAACTTCTTTCAAGGCGTCATGTTAACTTCACCCCCTCTTGAAGTTCAAGCGGAGCATCTTTCTCATCTTCATCTTCTTGAGGATTTCTATCGTTGAAAGATATCTGATAACATGATGAAACTTTCTTGTCATCCTCTATTAGACATGACGTATATTGCTCACTTTGCGCAATAATATGATACGAAGAACTCATACTTTCTTTGACTTCATCGCATTCCTTGGTATAGATCACAATGTATGGCTTTGCCTTCAGTACTTCTTCACATGCAACCACAAGTTTTGTGTATCACCTCATTTTAAAAGGAACCAAACTTTGGAAACGCTTAGAGATCTTGTAGATTCTGAGCAAAGCAGGTATTCTTATATTTCAGTAATCTCTTTGGAATTTTCTTATCTTCTTCAATGGCCCTAATCTCTCAAATACGGAAGTTCTCACAGTTGATTTTCCAAGTCGATCAAAGATAAAAGTCTTGTTGGAACTAGCATATTCATCTTCTACAGTGATATAATTGGTGTTTGCCCTTCTTTAAAGATTCTCACTGGTGAGGGTTGTTTATATCCTAAACCTTCACGTGGTTGCCCCGTAGAAGCTTCTGATGGGAGTTCCCTAACTTTGACCCTTATTGGGGTTGTAACCAACATTTATAAATAACTTGTAAGCATTATGATCAAAACCTTCATCCGTATGCTTCTCATGAAGTGCCATATTTTGCGTAATATTTTGGGCCACAAAACCTCCATATAGCTCTGAGGATAATTTTATTGCCTCAATTATTTGATACTAAGAGTTAACCCATTTAGCACGTCAGATTAGAGATTAGATGATTCATCTTTCTTTTTCATTCTAGGGACATAACGGAGCATAAGATTTACTTTCTTACCATAAGGCGCAATGTTCTGTCTATGAGATTTATTTGGGATATGGTGTACCTCCACAACAACGACTTTGACTTTGCCAGCAGTCACCTCAGTCCTTTTATTTGTGAACTCGTCATCTTTTCTCCTCGCGTCATCTACTTTTAGCTCCTTCACAACGTGGTTCTTTATGTAGAACACGACAAAGTGTAACTCAACCTCGTTGAATGACTTGTAATGAAAAACTAATGTTCTTCTTAACCTCATTCTCGTTGTACTTGAAACATTGATGGTAGGTAGATGAAATCACTATACTCATATATTCAAGGCCTTCTAAGCAAGGCATTGTATGAAATGTTTGCATCAATCACATGCAGTCATGCACTTGATTGCATATCTCCAATGGTGATCCCTAATTTGATTGTGCCTATGGATTTTTGCCCCCTTAGATAAATCCTTGAATCATCAAGCGACTTTATGAGATTTTGTCCATGGGAATGCCAAGTCCCTTCAGGGCGCGAATTGACAAGATGTTCACTAAGGATCCTTCTTCAATCAAAATGTTATTTACCCTTTCATCGCGCATATAGCTAACCATGTATAATGGAAAATTATGAGAAGTATCGCTTAGTAGAAGGTCGTCATTCACGAACGTGACTTTTTCTTCGCAAGCATTAACTTCTTGAGGAACGGACTCATTGAGCTTTTCCAAAGATGGTGCCAACAGTAGACCATCACTCTTTTCTTCTCCTTTATCAACATTGCAACACGAGGCCTCCATGCTATTATGGAAAATCTTCGCGCGGAACCAAATTGGTAAGAATTCCTCCAAAGTCACCGGATATCCTCGCTTTTGAGGATGGTGCACCTCAACCTTTTTCTTTAGATGCTTAATTAGGTTTTGTTTCCTTGGTCTTTTCACCATCATTTTTCTTGTTGGTTATTTAAGTTATGCTTTTCATAAACCTCTCTTGTAGAACCTACGATGAGTTACTAACGTCCAATCTTCGTCATCAGGTTGATCAACTACAACTTTGTTGTTCTATGATAATTCTTTATTTTTTAATTTCTTTGAAATTGCATAATTCATCTGGATCAAATAGAAACTTGATTTGCACTTGCCTTCTCATCTACAGCCATAATTTTGTTTTCATGATTCAAGTCCATAACTTTATCTTGAAGGAAAAGTACTTCTCAAAAGTGGTGACTCACAAGTCGATGATATTTCAGTAATGTAGGTCATTAGTCTTCCCAGCTTCATTTGGCCGCTTCATCTCTGGGAGCTAATGAGCTTTAACTCGAGAAATTCTTCAAAAATTGCAGGCACATCAGAATCCAGAAACGAGTAATCCTTTTCTTGCATTTATTTTAGAGTCAACTCACTTGGTTTATCTTGAAAAGAAGTGGATTTTGATATTCTGATTCTTGCTCACCTTTGTTGTGAATTTCACAGGTGATGAATTGATAATTATACCTTCTTTGCTTTCAATCTTAGTTACAAACGCTCTCCATTTCTTGACTTTTTGCTTGTCGTTTCCTTTGTGAAGATCATAGATAAGTAACATTTCATTTCGATAGAATCCACGCTTATCTCCATGTCATGGGCACGAGTTATGGGTTCTTCAAATGTGCTAGGCTTGATACCTTACAAGATGTAACAAAGTCCCCAATGTATGCCATGGATGCACATTTCCATGACAGAAGCTTCACAAAGCCTATCTTTGTAGTTGAGCCATGAATTTCTCCAACGATTGATAAAGTCGATAACTGGTTCATCATTTCATTGATGAGTATTTGTAAGTTTACCATACTCATAGTACATCTCATGCTATAAAAGCAGTTGAGGAACTCTTGCTCTAGTTGAGCCCAGCTATCAATAGATCTAGCCTTGAGGTCTGTATATCAATCAAAAGTGTTTTCTTTTAGCAAGCAGACAAACTACTTGACGAAGTAATATCCATAAGTCCCCGCATTGTCACTTGTCTTAAAAAAGTACGCTATTGGATTGCATTTTCCATCAAACTGTTGAATTTTGGAGGTTGATAGCCAGAAGGCATATTCAGCATATCAATCCTCGTATTATATGACTTTACTTATGTAAGGGAAGATTTTGCAGCAACTTCATATTTTTTTTATAGTACCTCCAATGAACCCTTTAGTTGATTGACTGTAACCATTCCTTCATAAGAAACTGGAATTTTCTTGGTGGACGCTACTTGTCATGGGGAGGATCAATCTTTTGAACTTCTGGACGCTTTCCAGGTGCATGATTGAATTCTCTATCCATCAAGACTTTAACCTATCTATTATCTTGTCAATTCGAGAATCTTGATTGTGCATGCACTTGGTTAAGCCAGCAATTGCTTCTGTTAAGTTCGATAATTGCTCCTCCACGGATGAAGCGTTCGTCACCATTGCTGGCATGACTGTTGTGGATAATAGAGAGTAGTATGAATGTGACATAGATTGATCCTCGATTCGCTCACACTATCTGGTGAAAATGGAGAGGATCCATCATGTGAAGTACCATCATATTCCTTTACGATAGAGTTCTTAGATTTGGAGAGGTTAAGCATAGCTAGAATTTTCTTAATCTTTTCAGCAATATTGCTTCCTCCATTAGGTGAGTCCGTAGAGGATCTTGATCCTTTTGAGGATGAAGATAACGATACTTGGAGTGCTTGTTGTTCTAATTAACTTGATTTGATCCTTTTAACTGGCTCAAAGCTTCCAAAGGTAACATCAAGAATGCTTTCCACCTCAGCATAGAACTTAGAATTAGCAGTCTCAGATAACATTGATTGGAGTTGATCTTCTAAGTCATTTAGATGTTCTTAAACATTGATGACAGGAATGATGATATGAGAGTAGAGATTGTCCCACCGGGCATGCCAGAAGTTTTAAATAATAAATTTGCGTTAAGAAAATATTTGAGACTTAAAAATATTACAACAATCGTAGTATTTTATTTCAAACAATTTAAGTATTACAATCACTATGAATCCTTTGATTCTTTTTTCCAGTAGTAAATAAAGCTTGATCCTTAATTGAATTTGAGATTGTCCCACCGGGCATGCCGGAAGTTTTAAATAATAAATTTGCGTCAAGAAAATATTTGAGACTTAAAAATATTACAACAATCGTAGTATTTTATTTCAAACAATTTAAGTATTACAATCACTATGAATCCTTTGATTCTTTTTTCCAGTAGTAAATAAAGCTTGATCCTTAATTGAATTTGATTTATTGTCACGAACGCCTTGATTATCGACACGAACAATAATTATTTTAAGAACAAGTAATCTTGATATTGAACGTCTTATATTTGATTTCGTTCTTGATCTTGAACTTGAATTTGATTGCTTGATCCTTCTTGTTATGATTTTTGGTGTTCTTTCTGAGTTATGAGAACCACTATTTATAGTTGGGGGAGGGGTGAGGAAGGGGGTAAGAGTTGTGATGAGAACAAATTATTTTTCTATGATTTGATTGGTTGATTTGAACGACCAATCAAACTAAAGCAGCAACAATACCGAATTTGATTGGCCAGATCATGTCACTTGTACATGTGGTGCCATTTTATTGGCCTTTTAATTTGACTTAGCATCTCTTGTTTTTTGACATATGGCATGATCCTATTAGATCTTCCGTTTCACTTGGCGTGCTACGTCATTTGACACATGACAAATTGAACGTCTAGGAAGATGATATCTTGGGCTCATTACTTGTAGCACAATTAAATGGGCTAGACCAGTGAACTTGGACTCATTTATTAAGTCCATGTATATTAGACTTATATAATTAATTCAATTATATTAGCCCAATAAATTTATTTGGACTAATATATCTTTAATTTAAGATATAGTCTAAACTAATTTATGAATTTAAATTTAAAAAAATTTAAATGCCCACAACTTTCATTTGGAATTTGGAAACATGTTGGACAGAAATTCTTAGGTAAGTCTTAGACGATTCGTCAGAATCCTGATAGTTGCCATAATTTTACAAGTTATAGTGATTATCATAAAATTCCCACTGTTACCATATTTTTGTTCAATCGGCCGCCACTGTAACGACCCAGCCGGTCGTTTCGAGAGTTATAGCCATGTTCCCCCTTTTCTGCTTATTTTTGTAACTCACCATTGTGTTGTGACTTATCGGGTTAGTTGGTTCGGGTCCGGAGAGGATTCAGAGTGAGTTATGAGACACTTAGTCTCTTAATTGAAAGCTTAAGTTAGAAAAATTGATCGGATGTCACTTATGTGTAAACAATCTCGGATTTGAAATTTGATAGTTCCATTAGCTCCGTTGGGTGATTCTGGACACAGGAGCGTGTCCAGATTTTTATTTGGAGGTCCGTAGTAGAATTAAGCTTGAAATGGTGAAAGTTGGAATTTTTAAAAGTTTGATTGGGAGTGAACTTTTTTATATCGGGGTCCAATTGGATTTATGAAAGTTGGATTAGGTTCATGGTGTCATTTATGACTTGTGTGCAAAATTTGAGTTCAATCGGGCGTGATTTGATAGGTTTAGGCGTCGTTTGTGGAATTTAGAAATTTCAAAGTTTATTAGGCTTGAATTCGTGTGTAATTCGTGTTTTTGATGTTGTTTGAGATGATTTGAGGATTCGACCAAGTTCGTATCATGATTTAGGGATTGTTGGTATGTTTGGTTGAGGTCCCGGAGCCTCGGGTTGACTTCGGGTGGTTAACGGACTTGGAATGGAAGTTGATGAATTGTGAAGTTTGGCCTTTTGCTGGTGTGATCGCACCTGCGAGGTTATTAGCCGCAGGTGTGATGCCATAGGTGCAGCAGGTTGAGTGCAGGTGCGGAAAGAGGTGGAGACCAATAGAGTCCGCAGGTGCGATATTTTTCCCGCACCTGCGATAGCACAAATGCGGATCAGAGGTCGCATGTGCGGAGGCAACTAGGATTAAGTGGTTTTCGCAGAAGTGCTTATTTCTCCCCACCAGCGGGCTCGCGGGGTGCGAGCCTAGGCTCCACAGGTGCGGAAACGCCTGGCAGAACCTATTTATACGAGACTTCAAGATTTTTGGCCATTTTTATCATTTTGAGCTCGGACTTTGGAGGTTTTTGAGAGGATTTTTGTAGAGATTACTGAGGCAAGCTTCTTGTATTCATTTTTCTTCAATAATGATGTTTTTCCACTGATTTTCCACCTAGTTAGTGTGTTTTTAAGGTGAAAATTGGGGGTTTGAGGCTAGGGATTTGGAGAATAAATTTTGGGGATTTGAAGGACCGATTGGTGTCGGATTTTAGTAAATTTGATATGGTTAGACTCGTGAGTGAATGGACTTTCGGGTTTTGTGACTTTTGTCGGATTTTGGATTTTTGGCTATAATTTAGTATTTTTCTTGTGAAATTGATCCCTTTAGCCTATATTCACTGTATTGTACTGCTTATGGCTAGATTCGGGACATTTGAAGACCGATTTGAGAGGCAAAGACATTTTGGAGTAGAGTTTTGCCCGGATTGAGGTAAGTAACACTTTCAAACTTGGTTTTATGGGTTCGAAATCCCTAATTATGTGTTATGTGATTGGTATTGAGGTGACGCAGATGCCAAGTGACGGGTGTGCACCGTGAGAATTGTGACCTGGTCGATTCCATGGCACAGTATAGTGGTTCAATCTTGTTGATATCCGTGTTTTATTCATGTGATAAAGTCATTGAGCTATCGATCATACTGGATATCATGTTTAGGCTTTATGCCGGTACTGTTGGGACCATAGTGAACGTTTATTGCTTTCACCTTACTGATTTCATTGATATTTCGTACTCAGTCATATTCATGCATTTCATATCATATCTCAGTCTTTGTGGATATGGTTGATACATCATATCATTGTTTTCAGGCAAATTTCATGATATTGTGAGCCCGTGAGTGAGACTGCAGAGATTGATGACTGAGTGAGGCTGACCGCCTAATTATGAGTGACAATTATGAGATCGGGTTACACGCTGTAGCGGTTATACTGATTTATGATAGCGCTTGGGCTGAAGGTGTAACGACCCGATCGATCATTTTGAGCATTTGTAATTCCCTCGGTAGTTTGGGGACACGATAGCTCCGTATGATGTATTAGGACTTGTGTGCAAAATTTGAGTTCATTCCGAGTTGATTTGATATATTTCGGCGCAAGTTTTTGGAAGTCGAAGGTTCGAAAGTTCATTAAGTTTGATTTGAGGTGTCTTTCGTCGTTTCGATGTTGTTATGCGTGATTTAAGGCCTCGATTAAGTCTGTGTTATGTTATGGGATTTGTTGGTATGTTCGTACGGGGTCCCGAGGGGCTCAGGTGAGTTTCAAATAGGATTGGGTTGTAATGCGCTTGTTTTTCTTATGTTTCGGCGTCGTTTCTTCAAGCATAAATGGTACCACATTGAACAAATGAGCTCTGATTTATGTTTTGATTGAAGCATTAGATATGTATCATAATTACGTATCCATAGCAAAAAGAATTTTCAAATTTGGACATTGTATGAGGATTTTATGGTCATTTTACTAACAACTGGGTTGCCAGATTTTTCAGATTAATTACGAAATTGTCACTGACTTCATATTTAAAAATCTGCACATTTCCAAATATTGAAACCAACATATCTCCTTCATTATAAGGTCAAATGGAGTGATTCAAAATCCTATCTTGACTGAAATTTCACAAGAAATCCATTGGAGGCATCAAAAGCAAGTTTTGGTATAGATTTTCATGCAAAACGAGGCAAAACAGCTGGGAAAAATACTTAATATCGAAAGTTTGTTCATTTGGTCATATTTTGAGTTAGGGAGCTCGGATTTGGGAAATTTTTGGAGGCAACTTTCACCATATGAATTGGGATAAATTTTCTATACTCGATTTTGGTTATATTTCATGAATTCATCTTCGTTTTTGACATTTGATTGATGATTTCAAAGTGAAATTTCGGGATTTTGTCTAAAATTTCATAAAATGAATTTTTGAGTTTTGAACATCGATTCATAGTCAGATTTGAGTGAAACTTGTATGGTTGGACTCATAATTGAATTGGTTGTCGAATTTTATGAGTTTTATTGGTTTCCAAGGCGCGGGTTCCGGTTCGACTTTTTGGTCGATTTTGGGAATTTGATTAAAGATTCGATCTTTGGCGATTGAGTTTGTTTTCTTTGGCATTATTTGATGTATTTGAGTTTCTTTTGGCTAGTTTCGAGCCGTTCGGAGATCGGTACGCGCGGGATGGCATATTTGGAGCATCGTTTGGCTTGTTGGGCATTGGTATTGGCTTGTTCGAGGTAAGTAACTCTTCTAAACTTAGTGCTGAGAGTATGAAACCCCGTAATATGTATTATGTGATTGGTATTGAGGTGACGTACATGCTAGGTGATGGGCGTGTTGGTGTGCACCCTGTGAATTGTGACTCCATTATTTCCATGGCACTGTATAGTGGCCCTATTTTGTTGATATCAGTGTTTTCACTATGTGATAAAGTAACTAAGATGTCAATCATGCTAAATATCATGTTTAGGCTTTATGCTGAAATTGTTAGGACCCATAGTGATAGTTTCTTGCTGTCATCTCACTAATTTCATTGATATTTCATACACAGTCATACTCATGCATTCATATCATATCTCGGTCTCAGTTGTTATTATTGATATATCATATCATTATTGTCAGATTAATTTTTATGACATTGTGAGCCTGTGAGTGAGACTAGAGAGAGTGATGACTGAGTGAGGCTGAGGGCCTGAGTGAGAGTGACATTTTAGGATCGGGCTGCATGCCGCATCATATTATATTATACCTTATGGGTCGGGCTGCACGCTACAACATATTATATTATACCTTATGGGTCGGGCTGCACACCGCAAAAATATATTGATTATATTTTATGAGTCGGGATGCACGCCGCATCGATATATTGATTATATTTTATGGGATCGAGCTGCATGCCACATCAGTATAGCGCTTAAGCTGAAGGAGCCCCTCCAGAGTCTGTATACCCCTAGTGAGCGCAGTCGACTATATATATATATATATATCAGGCTGCACGCCGTAATGGTTATTATAACCATTATACAACGTTGAGTGATTGAGTGTGCTGGGCATTGAGCATAGTGAGAGAGGATGCGAGACAATGAGATTGAGTACTCTGAGAGTGTGAATACATGATTCATCTCTGAGGTACATGGCATTTGCATGCATGCATGACATACATGCATAGATATGTATTTTTTCTCGTGCTATATACATCATATCATTCATGACTTTTTATACACATTGATATGTGGGCATAGAGAGGTATTTTTCACTTGTTATCTGAAAAGAAAATGAAACATCTTATTTATTGTGGAAAGAATATTTGGAAAAATTATTGTTTTCAAACTTACTCATATTTTTGGCTTTTTTGTTAAAAGATTTGGGTTTTTCACTGAGATACTTGAAAAAGATGCCCATTTTCTAGAACTGTGAACGATTTGAGCATCTTACCTCCGAGATACCTCTTTTATTACCTGTATTATGCTGTTAAGAACTATTGTGGAATATTGGTATTGTACCCGACCTTATGTTAGCTCGTTACTACTTTCAATCTAAGGTTAGGTTTGTTACTTACTGAGTACATGGGGTCGGTTGTACTCATACTACACTTATGCACCTTGCGCGCAGATGTTGGCTGCTGATGTTGTTGTGTTCGATACGAGCTAGATTGAAGATGTACCTGCATCCCGGTAGTGGCTGCCCCTTGTTCGTGGTAGCTTTAGGTCTATAAAGCTTTGTTTATGTACTTTTCAAACAGACTATGTATTTATTTCATTTTCGCTTGTAAACTCTATTCTTTGAAGCTCATGATTTGTATTACCAGTCCTTGGGAAATGCATCAGATTCAGATATTTCTTTACTTAATTTCTTTATTAAATTGTTATTGGAACTGGTGTTAAATTGGCTTACCTAGCGGGTTGGGTTAGGTGCCACCACGACTAGTTAGATTTTGGGTCGTGACAGAAGGAGCCCCTCCGGAGTCTGTAAACACCCCTAGTGAGCACTGGTTGATATTATTGAGGGATGGATCTTCCCTGGACATGAATTTTATCCGAAGCACTAAATATACCTGGAGATGGATATTCTCCACGGGTTGGATTGGCCCTACTCGGTATTGGGTGACTATTGGTTAGTGATTTATATATTCCGGGATGGATCTTCCCTGGTCCGTTTGGGCCATATACAATACCGAGTGATTGAGCATTTGAGAGCGTGAGCCCATGAGGCTGTTGGCATGGTGCATCACATACAACATGTGTATTGACATGTAGAAGTAGAGGAATTTTATGCTTCATATCGTTCCGATTTGATCTATTTTACTGTTTTGAGTTATCTATTGAAACTTGAAAACATGCCTATGTTTCTGCATTGTTATTTCTATATTATACTGTGTTGGTTGAGTTCGTCACTACCTTTCAGTCCGAAGGTTGGATTTGTTACTTACTGAGTTGGTTGTACTCACGTTACACCTTGCACCTTGTGTGTAGATCCAGGTACTTTCGGTCACGACGGCTGCTGATTGAGGGGATAGGATCTCGGAGACTGTCGAGGTAGCTGCATGGCATTTGCAGGCCTTGACTCTCCTTCATTATCTTTATCTATATTTCAGTTCTTACTCTTTAGACATTGTAGTAGACTGTATTCTAGCATAGATGCTCATGTACTCTATGACACCCCGATTTTGGGATAGATTGTATCGTATTTTTTTGAGTCAAAAAGGGCTTTTCTTAAGTATTAATTGCTTCTGTCTTTATTCTCAAAGTTTTTAATGTGTTAAGATAGTTGAGTAGTGGTTGGCTCAGTTCCACGATAGATGTCATCATGACGGTTGATTTTTGGATCGTGACAACCACTATTAAAAAAGCAAGAATAGACGACGGATAAATTTTGTAGCTAAACAAAAAAAATCATCGTTGTTCCTACTTAGTGACGGATTAGCGCCAGATTATCAAATATTCTATGGGCTACGAGAGATTAATTAGCGACAAAGTTCACAGCTAATTCTATTTTGTTTTAGTACTGCGCAAAATTCTGACCAATCACCAGATTTTTAATGGTTGCCACAATTGTGCAAGATATTGTAATCGACACAAAATTCTACTGGTTGCCATTTTTTTGTGTAATCAGCTACAAAAATTTGACTGATCACTAGAATTTTTCTGAAAATTCTTGGTGTGTTGAAATTCATACCAGTGAGCTTTAAAATTATGAAATGGGGTATTTTTAAAATAAATTCATAATGAGATCAAAATGTAAATAGTAGTTTAAAAGAGGTCCATGCAACGTCATTTCTAGGTTTTTTAGCATTGACTCTACTAATGTTTCATTTAGACTTGACAAATTTGCCCGAAATACAAATTTTAAAGTGTTATTTATAAGAAATACAATCACTTTTAAAGAATTACATTATATACAAATTATTGCAACTTTTTAATTTTTGAATTAAATTATATGCAACTTTTGATATCCCTAAAATATCTCAACGTGGAACTTGAAAATTGGGATTATGCCAACCACAACATAATGTCTTAAATTCAAGATAATCTCTCATTCTCTCTCACCTAATCCACGTAGATTATTAAGTTTCCAATATTATATGCTTATAGTATATATGATATACCATTATTATATGTAAAAACTGTATTTTATATATATACAATACATCAAGAGCTTACCGTATGAGTAAGCCTTTATAAACGAAAGAAAATTCTACATTATTACAAACGGACAAACTACTTTATAAAAGTAGATTCCCTACAATAATGGAGGAGCCCGTTACTTTTATGACATTACAAACGGACAAATTACTTTATAAAAGTAGATTCCCTTTACTAATGGAGGANCTACTACAAGTATCCAACCACCTCCTGAAGTGAAAGACTTTAAATTAAAAGGTCTTGATGACTTTGAAGCACTTCTTAATAAGAAGTTTGGCGAATTTAAGGCTAGCCCCTTAACATTAGAGCATAAACCTGATAAAGGTAAGGGACTACAGGTAGAAGATGAGATTAATAAAATCTCTGAAAAATATGCTCGCAAACCTTACCAAAAGATGTTTTATTATCCTAGACCAACCCCTCAAGATGTCCTAATAGAAGAACAGGACAATGACCACTACCATCAAGGATATAGTNTTCCCTTTACTAATGGAGGGGTCCGTTACTTTATGATATTTATCTTTATTACCCCAATAATTCATCCTATGGGGCCTTCGTGTCTTATTCATGCTTCATGTTTTTCCTTTCCCTTTGTTGTCTTTAACAGAAGACTCTTCAGTTACTTCCTTTAATTTTTCAAGGAAGTCCTCTATTTCATCAATATTTACCTCTGTGTCCGAGGTACTTTGTGCTTCTCCTGCTGCACAGGTTTCTCCATCTGAAGTATTTCCTATGGAGGTCATAGAGACATCATCTCCAATTCTTGTTTCAAAATTTCTTGCAAGATCTTTCTTTATTTCCTCTAAATATGAAGCGAGGATTTCTTGCATGGATATAGCTTCTTTCTTCATTTGAAGTTTTCTGGTAATTTGTTGGAAGTGACCCATTTCTCCTTCACCAGTATTGACTTTCTCTTGTTTGGCATAGAGATCAATTTTTTCTTGGATTTGCTGAATCAATTCTTCACCAAATAGTTGTCCTTGCTGGTTCGTCTGGACTAATTTGTTCCAGAATTTATTATAAACAACTCTTTGAAGGCAAGGAATTCCTTCACTAGTANGCAAGGTTAATAAGAATTCAGATAGCGCAATTACAGAAATGATTATTGCCGGTTTTACTGGTCAGCTTAAAGGCTGGTGGGATAATTATCTTACCCATGACCAAAGGCATCAAATAATGAATGCCACCAAAACTGAAGAAGATAAGACTGTCCAGAATTCAGTCTATTCTTTAGTCATGAATATCATAGAACACTTTTCTGGAAGATGGTCTGATAATAGTGAGACCATTAGGACAATGCTCCAAAATCTGAGGTGTAAAACCCTTACATCTTTCAGATGGTATAAAGATGTTTTCTTATCCAGAGTGATGGAATTACCAGAGAGTAATAGCACTCATTAGAAGTCCAAATTCACAGATGGACTCCCTCCCTTATTTGCTGAAAGGATTCAAAAG
This sequence comes from Nicotiana knightiana, assembly GCA_005239525.1. Classification (NCBI taxonomy): domain Eukaryota; kingdom Viridiplantae; phylum Streptophyta; class Magnoliopsida; order Solanales; family Solanaceae; genus Nicotiana; species Nicotiana knightiana. The sequence continues at coordinate 104,561 of ML368287.1, read as the reverse complement.
GTCCTTAGAGGCACAGGGATGAGTATATATTATGAGGCTTACTCATACGGTAAGCTCTTTAGTGTATGCACTCACGAAGGTTTAGTCCTATGTAATGAAATCAAGCTAAACCAACAAATAAAGAAACATCGTCTCACTGAGAGACAACAATTAGGCGAATTCTGTGAACAATTAGCCATTGACATTCCGTCCAATAAAAAGAAATCCCATAAGAAAAAGGATTTCAAAAGAAGAATGGGTTCGCCGATAAAAAGGCATGAAAAGACCCAAAGAAGAAAGGCTTTTCATAAAGCCAGAAAGGGTTTTGTTAAATCAAAAAACCCCCAGGCCTGTTACAAATGCGGAAGGATAGGCCATTATGCAAAAGATTGCAAAATCAAGGACAAAATCAAAGAACTTGATTTAGAAGATAATATCAAAGATTCTCTTTGTAAAATTCTCCTAAATTCTTCTCCGGAGAATTCTGACAATGAATCATCTACTAGTGAGGATTTACGAGTCCTTCAAGAGGAATATTATATTTCATCCTCTGAAGATGAGCAAGAGTTCTATGAAGAAGGACAATGCTCAAATCAGTGTTGTAATACTGATGACAATCTTTTTAATATCTACTCGTATTTTGCAGACTTAAAAATCAATATCTTGACCAATGATAGCATTATTGAGATATTAAGGGTTATTAAAGACCCGGAATTAAGGTCCCAGTTAATTGACAAACTCCCTACAAATTATGAAGTAGGAACAGAGGTGGAAGGTATTCCTTCCCAGAAAGGACCTTACACCATGTCAGAGATCAGAAATCTGGTCAAAGAGAAATCCCAGCCTGATAGGTTGGCTACTGTCCAAGATTTAAGCACTGAGATAAATTATCTCAAGAGAGAAATCTCGGAATTAAAGGCTTCAAATGTAGCCTTAGATGAAAGAATTTTCAAAATAGAAAATTCTAAGAAAGACATCAGTATCAAGAATAATGATACTATTGCATGTTCTTCATAAAATAATACTACCCATACTTTATTAGCAGCCATAGATTTTTCTGAAGAACAATTTCTGGAAAAAATCCAATATTTTATCACCCAAAAGTTTTTAATAAAAATAACTCTTTTAATCGATTACAATTTCAAAAAAGAGTTTATTGCTTTATTTGATAGTGGAGCAGATTTAAATTGTGTAAAAGAAGGAATAATACCTTCCAGATATTTTCATAAAACAACTCATCGTCTGAAAAATGCTAGTGGTGGTTCAATGGGTATTTCATATAAATTACTCAAGGCTTATATTTGCCAACAGGATATATGTATTCCGGAAAGTTTCGTTTTGGTAAAAGATATCGACAGAGATGTAATACTCGGTGTCCCATTTTTTATTAAATTAATGCCCTTTTTGTACTGGGATACAAAAGGTTTTACTGGCACTTATAATAGAAAAAATATCACTTTTGAGTTTATAACTGAACCTGTTCAGAGATTTTTGAATGGGATTATTTCTGATAAAATTACTTCAAAAATAAACCAAATTGCATTTTTGAAAAATGAAATTAGTTCTATTACTGTTGACCAGGATTTAAAAAATCCTAAATTAGTAGAAAAAATAAATTTTCTCAAAAACCAGTTTTCTGCTTCTATTTGTGGTGACCATCCGAATCAATTTTGGAGCAGGAAAAAGCATATCATAAATCTTCCTTATGAGGAAGACTTTTCTGAGGATAAAATCCCTACCAAGGCTCGACCTTGTCAGATGAACTCTACTTATTTAGAGTTATGCAAAAAGGAAATTGATTCCTTACAACAAAGGGGTTTAATAAGACTCTCAAAGTCTAAATGGTCCTGCACTGCTTTTTATGTCAATAAACATGCCGAACAGGAGCGGGGAGTTCCCAGACTAGTTATCAACTACAAACCCCTTAATAAGGTGTTAAAATGGTTCAGGTATCCAATCCCTAATAAGAAGGATTTATTAGATAGATTACATGATGCCATCATATTTTCAAAATTTGATTTAAAATCGGGTTATTGGCAGATTCAGATATCTGAATTAGATAGATATAAAACTGCTTTCAATGTTCCAATGGGCCAATATGAATGGAATGTTATGCCTTTTGGTTTAAAAAATGCTCCTTCAGAATTTCAAAAAATTATGAATGATATTTTCCTTCCTTATACGGATTTCATAATTGTTTATATTGATGATATTCTAGTATTTTCAAAAAATATAGAATCTCATTTTAAACATTTGGATTTATTTAAGAAAATTATTTTCCAAAACGGGTTAGTAATATCCAAACCAAAAATGTTGATTTTCCAAAACAATGTCAGATTTCTAGGTCATAATATAGAAAAGGGAAGAATCATTCCCATCAATAGAAGCATTGAATTCGCTTCTAAATTTCCTGATATTATTACTGATAAGACCCAGCTTCAAAGATTTTTAGGAAGCTTGAATTATATTTCTCCTTTTATAAAGGATCTTGCTAAGGATACAACTCTTCTTTATGATAGATTAAAGAAGAATCCCAAAGCTTGGACTGACAGTCATACTGCATCAGTCAAAAGGATTAAGCAGAAGGTTCATAACCTTCCATGCTTAACTTTAGCTAATCCCACTTGGGCAAAGGTTGTGGAAATCGATGCCTCTGATGTTGGTTATGGGGGAATATTGAAACAATGTTCTCCATTAGATAAACAAGAATATCTTGTTCAATTTTATTCTGGAAAATGGAATGAATCCCAGAGAAATTATGCAACTGTAGCTAAAGAAATTCTTGCTATAGTTAAATGTGTTATGAAATTCCAAACTGATTTATACAATCAGAAGTTTTTGATAAAAACTGATTGTCAAGCTGCAAAGTTTATCTTTAATAAAGATTTTAAACATGATGTTTCCAAACAAATGTGTGCAAGGTGGCAAGCTTTATTATCCCCTTTTGATTTCGAAATATTATACAAAAAAGGGTCTGATAATACCCTTCCTGATTTTCTTACAAGAGAATATTTGAATTAATAAGTTCTCTTCTCACCTTTTCAGATAATGAGGCCTACATACATACCTCCTCGGTAACGAGGAAGAGGAAAAACATCTACTAATAGTAGAGAGAATAATATTCTCGCTCAAATGGGAAACCAAAAGCTAATTGCTGCTAACATAGCAGGAGGTAATACCGAGCATCCGTTATACAAGGAATTTATGGATTATATACAATCCAAGAAAAATGAAGGTTCATCATCTAATGTTCCAACCTACTCCTCATTTATATCAGAGGACAGTAATGAAAACCTTGAGGTTTATAATCGAAAGGGTACAAAAGAGTTAATAATTCTTTTGGAACAATCCGACCTAAAATGGAAGGATAACCCATGGCAATTAATGGCCAGTATTTTGATACAGCGTCATACGCTACTCCTGCTTATAAATACAGGATGCACTATGAGATTGTACTCTCAAAAACAGGATCATCTGAGATTCAACACTTTTATCCTGCAAATACAAGAAAAACTTATAGTTTTTCGAAAATCATTATCAAGAAGGTAATACCTTCAGATGAATGGGGTATTAGTACCCTCAAGGATCGAGAATATGATCATCCTGACCAGAAAATCTCAGTTAAATTTAATTATTGGGACTATGTTGAAAGTTTTAATGAAACTTTTCCTTATGAGAATCCTAATAGGAGACACTCATGGTTTATCAAACTGTGTTCTAATATGAACAATCAGCAAATTCCAAATTGGTTCTTCAAATGGTGGAAATTATATGGTCCATCATTGGAAATACTTCCTCCTTTATTCAAGAGTTTATATACTCAATGGGTAGAAATATCTCCCAAAATTACCTCCCTCCAAAAAGATAATATCTTTTATGATGGCATTGCAGCCATGTATTTTTTCATTGAATTTTCCATTCCATGGATAATGAAATGGGATGTGGAAACTGGTCATACTAGTGAAGGAATTCCTTGCCTTCAAAGAGTTGTTTATAATAAATTCTGGAATAAATTAGTCCAGATGAACCAGCAAGGACAACTATTTAGTGAAGAATTAATTCAGCAAATCCAAGAAAAAATTGATCTCTATGCCAAACAAGAGAAAGTCAATACTGGTGAAGGAGAAATGAGCCCCTTCCAACAAATTACCAGAAAACTTCAAATGAAGAAAGGAGCTATATCCAAGCAAGAAATCCTCGCTTCATATTTAGAGGAAATAAAGAAAGATCTTGCAAGAAATTTTGAAACAAGAATTGGAGATGATATCTCTATGACCTCCATAGGAAATACTTCAGATGGAGAAACCTGTGCAGCAGGAGAAGCACAAAGTACCTCGGACACAGAGGTAAATATTGATGAAATAGAGGACTTCCTTGAAAAATTAAAGGAAGTAACAGAAGAATCTTCTGTTAAAGACAACAAAGGAAAAGGAAAAGCATGAAGCATGAATAAGACACGAAGGCCCCATAGGATGAATTATTGGGGTAATAAAGATAAATATCATAAAGTAACGGACCCCTCCATTAGTAAAGGGAATCTACTTTTATAAAGTAGTTTGTCCGTTTGTAATGTCATAAAAGTAACGGGCCCATCCATTATTGAAGGGAATCTACTTTTATAAAGTAGTTTGTCCGTTTGTAATAATGTAGAATTTTCTTTCGGCCATTATTGTAATTATTTTGTCGGCAATTCTTTTTAGTTTTGTTTGTTTGTAGACCGATCCATTATATAAGGATCATTTGGGTTTTTGGAGGAGGCAGGCATTAGCCAACGCTCTCCCTTCTCACTAGCTTCTCTCTAATCTTGTAAAGAACCCCTCTTGAATACTTTAAATTGGTTTATAATAAGAAAAAGAAAGTTTTGGCCCCAAGATCGAAGGTCTCCGGTATTGTTCTTATCTTTCATCTTATTTTTTTTTAAAATATTGTTAGCCTAAATGATAGGCTAAACAGGCAAGTGTTAGACTTAGTATTCGAATGTTATTTACAAAGCATGTTTTGTTATTAAAAAGCCTACTGTATATCCCCAATGAGGTTTTAGGTTAAGAACTATATAGACCAGGCAGTTGCTAATTTCGACAGTAAACCTTGGTTAGGCCAACCTAACCGGTGATGCTTGTAAACCCGTTTAGGCAGGTGGCCGTTGAAGGGTTGTGAGGAGCATCGTGGTTTAAGGGTTACTGTAGAGGTTAGTAACTAGCAGGACTGGAGTTCTTGTAATTTACTCCCTGACCCTCGTTGGAGTAAAAACTGTATAAAAACTGTATTTTATATATATATTTGATAAAATAATATATTAGTATACTCAAATAAATATCCACATATTATATTGGTATGTTAATCAGTTAATATTCTATTAATCGATGGTATATTATTTATTACATATTTCGTATAAGGTGAATATATATATATATATATATATATATATATAACACTAATATAAATATAAATAGAACAAGAATGATTACATATGTATATTTGTATTATTACTCCTTTTCTATTATAGTTTATCAGTATTTGACTTTTATTTATTGTATTTCTTGTATGCATTAAACTAATCTATACAGGAAATAAATATACTTCAAAATTTAATATATTTATATACTTAAATTCTCATATGTTAGTATACAAAAAATATGCTACAACAGATTTCATATATACATTATATGGTATACTGTATAGATTATATAAATATAATATAATAGTATAAGATAAATATGCTATGACGGATTTCATACATATATAGGACTCCTATATTATATAGGTTACATCTCTCACTTATTTTTAAATGGTAGGCGAAGGTAAATTTCTAAAAAATAAGTCACTGTATTTGAATTGCAGTCGATTAGAATAGGCTAAATTTTAGGGGGTACAGAGATTTTTTAGGAAAATTTGTGTGATAACCCGATAGTTCATCTAGACTTTTAAATCTTAATTATGTGTCTTGATGCCTCCAATAGTTTCTTTAAACCTTTTACGATTTGCGTGAGCAGTCCGAGTATTTTTCCGATAGGCTTTTATGTTCAAAATTGATAAAACATGAAATTTTGCTTTAAAAATCCAGAAGAAATGACTTTGGTCAATGTTGTGAGCAAACAGATCCAGATCCGAGTTTTGACGACCCGGTGGGTCTGTACCGTAATTTTGGGACTTGGACGTATGTTCGGAATCAAATTCGGAGGTCCCTAGCTCGAGTTATCGCATTTTGTCGAAAATTTAAAATTTAAAGGCTTAATGAATTTAATGATTTGACCAATATTCGATTTTGTTGATACCGGGTTCGTATTTTAGTTTCAGAACTCGATATAGATCCATTACTATATTTATGAATTGTTTGCCAAATTTAGCGAGAAACGGAGTTAGTTTGACGTGATTCAGACATCCGGTTATTAAAATTAATATTTCATTGAAAGTTTCATTTGATTTGGAGTCCGATACATAGTTCTAGGTGTTATATTGGTGTATTGATCGCGCGAGCGAGTTCATATGAGATTTTTCGACTTGTGTGCATGTTTTGGTTTGGAGCCCCAAGGGCTCGGGTGAGTTTTAGATAGGCTACAAAGTGATTTTTGAACTTAAATGGAATGTTGGTGCATCAGGTCTGCAGATCTCGCATTTGCAAGGACTTGATCGCAATTGCGAGCCTCGCAAATGAGAAGTCAGGCTCGCATTTGCGAAGATAGAGGGGGCTGGATCAGCTTCACTTTTGCGAAGAGAAGTACGCAAATGCGATGGGGGCAGGGTCCGCATTTGCGAACAAATGGTCGCATTTGCGACTGGAAGCAGACCAAGGCACACTCGTATTTGCGAGTCAAATGTTCGCTTTTGAGAAAGCCTTGGCTTGCATTTGCGACACCATATGTCGCTTTTGTGAAGATATCAGACTCAGAGATTTTTCGTATTCGCGACGAATTCATTGCAATTGCGAATTTGGTGTCGCAATTGCGATAACTGCAGCTGGGTAAAAGATGGGAAAAACGAGATTTTAATTCATTCTCTCAAATTTTCGAACCTAGAAACCATAGAGGCGATTTTTTCAAGAGCTCTTCTTCCCCAATTCATTGGTAAGTGATTTTAACCTATTTTCTTTCAATTACCCATCACATTTCATAATATTTCAACATAAAATCTAGGATTTCATGGTAGAAATTGGAATTTTGGGTGGAATTAGGGATTTTTGTAAAATTAAAATTTAGACCTCAAATTAAGGTCGGATTTCGAAACAAATTGCATAACTGGGCTCGGGGGTGAATGGATAATCGGGTTTTGGTCCGATTTCGGGTTTGGACCAATTGGGCCCAGGAGTTGACTTTTGTTGACTTTTTCAATAATGACCTAAATTGAACCTTTTGCATTCGTGGGTAGTTCCTAAGGTTTATTTTGAACCGTTTGGTTGATAATTTGCTAGACTTAGTAGGTTCAGAGGCTTGTTCGAAAGGCAAAATCGTGGATGAGCCTTGAGTTGATTTTTGGAGCGAGGTAAGTGTCGTGGTTAACCTTGACTTGAGGGATTAGGACTTGTTTGCCTATTTGCTATGTACTTAAATGTTGGTTACAACTTATATGTGAGGTGACTAGTACTTATGCGTTGTTGTTGGGTCAAAGCATACAATTGAAACTTGTTTCTCGTGATTTAATTCCTTCTTTGATTATGGTATCCATGCCTAGACTTATTTTTAAGACGAAGAAGATGCCTGAAGAATGAAGGTGGAGTACGATGGTTCCGCTTTACAAGAACAAGGGTGATATCTAAAATTGCAACAATTATAGGGGTATCTAGTTATTGAGTCACACTATGAAATTTTGGGAGAGGGAGGTGGAGGCCAAGGTGAGGAGGTGCGTGCCTATTTTCGAGAATCAGTTTGGATTCATGCCAGAGTGTTCGACCACGGAAGCGATTCATCTAGTTAGGAGATAAGTGGAGAAGTACAGGGAGAGGAAGAAGGGCTTGCATATGGTGTTTATTGACCTTGAGAAAGCGTACGATAAAGTCCTGAGGGAGGTCCTGTGGAGGTGTTTGGAGGCTAGTGGCGTTCCGGTAGCGTACATTAGGGTGATTAAGGATATGTATGATGATGTTAAGACTTGGGTGAGGACTGTGGATGGTGACTCAGAGCATTTCCCTGTGGTGATGGGGTTGCACCAGGGATCGACTCTTAGCCCGTTTTTATTTGCCTTAGCGAGATGTATTGTCGTGACACACCCAAGGGGAGGTGCCTTGGTGCATGCTATTTTCCGATGATATAGTATTGATTGACGAGACGCGAAACGGAGTTAACGCGAGGTTGGAGGTTTGGAGACAGTCCTTGGAGTCTAAAGGTTTCAAATTGAGTAGAACCAAAACAGAATACTTGGAGTGAAAATTATGTGACGATACCTATGAAGCTAACGTAGAGGTAAAGCTTGATGCTCAAGCTATCCCCAAGAGAGAAAGCTTTAAGTATCTCAGATCTATTATCCAAGGTAACGGGGAGGTTGACGAAAATATCGCACATCACATTGGATCGGGATGGATGAAGTGGAGGCTCTCTTTCGATGTTTTATGTGATAAGAACGTGCCGCTAAGACTTAAGGGTAAGTTTTATAGAGTGGTGGTTTGACAAGCTATGCTGTATGGGGCTGAGTGTTGGCCAGTCAAGAACTCCCACGTGCAGAAGATGAAAGTAGCAGAGATTAGGATGTTGAGATGGATGTGTGAGTGTACCAGGAGAGATAAGATTGAGAATGAAGTTATCCGAGATAGAGTGGGAGTAGCCTCTGTGGAGGACAAGATGCGGGAGTCGAGGATGAGATGGTTTGGACATGTTAAGAGAAGAAGCATTGATGCTTCTGTTAGGAGGTGTGAGAGGTTGGCCATAGCGAGTTTGAGAAGAGGTCGAGGTAGGCCTAAGAAGTACTAGGGAGAGGTGATTAGACATGACATGACGCTGCTTCAGCTTACTGAGGACATAAACCTTGATAGGAGGGTGTGGAGGTCGAGGATTAAGGTAGAAGGTTAGTGGGTAGTTTTTAGTTGCTCACTGATAGTCTTATTAGCATGCATGTCCCTCCATATTCTTAGATTTTTTATTACATTATGTGGTTTTGTTCGCCTCAAGTACTGTATTCCTTGTTGCTATTATTTGGTACTACTTATCCTTTATATCTCCTTTTTTTCTTTTTTCTTCCTTTCTTGCTTTCCACTTCTTCTTATTACCCTTCCTGACCCGAGGGTCTATTGGAAATAGCCTCTCTACCTGTTAGGTAGGGGTAAGTTCTACGTACAGACTACCCTCCTCATACCCACCTTAGTGGGAACATACTGGGTTTGTTGTTGTTGTTGTTGTTGTTGTAATTGAATATTATTGGAAGTTGAGGCTCGGTATTGTGGGAACATTGTTGACGTAAGGTTTATTCTTGATTATTTTTTCTCCCAAATGTGATATATGTTTTGCTACATGGTAAAGGAGAGTGTTAAAGCACAAAGGGTGATGTCGTGCCGATTATTATTTTACTTATTGATTTATACATAGTGAGGAAGAGAGTTAAAGCACGAAGGGTGATGTCGTGCCGTATTTATCATTTCATGATGAAATTAAGAGTAAAAGCACGAAGGGTGATGCCGTGAAGTTTATATTTATTATGTCTATTCGTCTCATTGATTGAAGGTTTATTGACTATTTCATGTTTGTCACGACCCAAAATCCATTAAAAAGATCGTGTTGGTACCAAACACCATTGTCAGGCACCAACAATAAATACTTAATTTGGTTCTCATTTCAATATTTTAGAAATCATATTTTCCTTCAATTAAATAGTAAAAGATGATATTTACAGAATAAATAATAATATTTTTAACAATTTCAGTACAAGACAACCCATAATCACCCCAAAACCTGGTATCACAAGTGCATGAGCATCAACTAGGAATATAAAATAAAATACAACATCTGTCCGAAATACAAATTGGACAGGAAAATATAAATACTCTGAAGAAGACTCTGCAAGTTGCGGGTCGTAATATGTAATGCAGCTCACCTAAGTCCCTGCATATATACACGCCTATACTCTTACAAGGCCACTAAACATATATGTACTTGCACAAAAATGTACAACAAGTGTAGTATGAGTACGTAAATCCACGTGTACCCAGTAAGTATCTAGCCTAACCCCGGAGGAGTAGTGACGAGGGGTCGACATTGCCACTTACTAGTCGTCCAATAGTATCAGGTACAGTAAAGGGTAAATAAACATGTGGCAGAGTAAATAAATGAAATAAACGAGCATAAAATATGTGATACAAATTCCCCTCTTTACAATGAACTCAAGCTTCCCATTAGAAATTCTCTCCTTAACAGGAGGACACATATCGGTGTAGTGGATCTCATCAAATAGATTGTCATAATTCAAATCAGGAAAAACTCATGGATACACTGGCTTCTTGTCAAATATTACGCATGATTCCATGAGGATATGATATAGGAAATGTCGAGGCGTATGACTCGATCCAACATAAATATTTAAATTGTGCACTTTTGAGGATCGAATGGCACGAACCATAGATGCAACTATTAACTTGTCGAGGCGAACGTCCCCCTCCCATGAGAGTGTGGTACATAAATCTGCCGAGGCGAACGACCCGATCCCATAAGATGTGAAATACATAATCCTACTAAGGCGAACGACCCGATCCTATTAGAATAAGAAGCTTTGACAGGTCCTTGACCCCACTCATGAATAAACGTGTGAGTTGTAATTTCTTTAAGAAAAAACTTTCAATGAAACATATATATCACATAAACATTCCGTAAGAGGAGTAAAATTATTTGGTGACTAATCATGAACTCGTGAAGTCTTTACAATAGCAAGCCCAGTCTCAAGTAGAAATGTAAAACATAGGAATTTAATAAGCGAGAGACTGCTCAAATAGTACAGCTATAGCATGATGTGAACCTAAGCCTACCCGGACAACAACATAAATGTAGCTACGCATGGGCTTTCGTCGCGCGTACGTAGCCCCCACAACAAGCAGCACACATCAATATACAACACCTAAGAGTAATTTCCCCCTCATAGGGTTAGACAAGAGACTTACCTCGCTCCGAAGTTCCATAACTGACTCCAACATCGCTCTAACACCTCAAACTGGTGCCCTTTACTCCAAAACTAGTCAAACAATTACTCATAATAAATCAATTTATAACAATTCCCAACTCCGCTCGAAAAGTCAATAAAGTCGATACTCGGCCCCACATACCCAGATGCCGAAATTTTTTGAAAATAAATATTACCCATAACTCATATGGGCTATATCCAGAAAATCATCCAATTCCATCCATGAATCGAACCTCAAATAAGGGATTTATCATTTTTCAACTTTGGGGCTCAAAATCTCAATTTCTTCAATCCAAATACGGATAAAAATAATAACTTTAAAACATCAAAATAAAGGTCATATATTTACCCCCATTGTTGATACGAGAACAACGCCGCTAAAATCACCTCAAACGGAGCTTTAGAACTCAAGATAAGCCCCAAATACTAAAATTCTCGGTTTAAAACAATGTCCAGACGATTTTTCTTCATAGCCTTCGCGGGAGACCTTTGCGTTCGTGAAAATTAATTTTTCATGTTGACCGGTCAACCCAGTAATCCTTCTTCACATTCGCGAAACTTTTCTCGCGTTCGCGAAGAAGAAATCTTCTCACCAGAAACCAACAATTTTGTCCGACACGGAAATGAGAATAACTCTCACATACAACATCAGAATTCGACGATTCTTATTGCTATGGATCCGTAACTACGAAACAAATATAGTGACTCAATCCAATCACAAATCAAAGGTAATTTGGTCAATATAGTTCCCTTTATTCCCAAAGAAACAAAACTGAAACATCAAATAAGAGCGCGACACAACCCAAACACCTCTGAAACTCACCTGAGGCCCCCGGGACTCCGTCCAATCACACAAAACAGTCCCATAAAATAACACGGACCTGATCGAGGCCTTAAATCATATCAAACAACATGAAAATCATGAATCGCACCCCAATTCAAGCTTAATAAACTTTAGAACTTCAAACTTCTACATTCGATGCCAATACCCATCAAATCACGGCCGATTGACCTAAAATTTTGCACACAAGTCAGATTCGACATTACAGACCTACTCCATTTTTCAGAATCGGAATCCGAACCCGATAACAAAAAGTCCACTCCTGGTCAAACTTTTCAAAAACCTTCAAATATCTAACTTTCGCCAAATGACCCTGAAATGACCTACGGACCTCCAAATCCACTTTCGGGAGCGCTCCCAATACCAGAATCACCATACGAAGCTATTACCAAACTCAGAATCCCGGGCCTCAATAACATTAAGGTACACTTTCACCCCAAATTTATGAAATCCTTTCAAATGCCAACTTTCCACAATAGGCGCCGAAACACACCAGGGCCATCCAAACCCCGATCCAGACATACGCCCAAGTCCAAAATCATCATACGAACCTGTTGGGACCTTTAAATCTTGAATCCGAGGTCGTTTAGTCAAAAATCAAATCTTAGTTAGTTCTTCCAACTTAAAGCTTCCGAAATGAGAATTTTCTTTCCAAAACAACTTTGAACTTCCCGAAATTCAATTCCGACCACGCGTGCAAGTCATAATATATGAAGTGAAGTTGAACAAGGCCTCAAACTGCCGAACAATGTGCTAGAGCTTAAAATGACTGGTCGGGTCATTACAATGTTGTTATTCTCTATTGTAGTCACCGTATTTTGTACCCCTTTCGCATGTCCTCTCCCAATAGTACATGTTTAATATTTATTTGTTGCTATGTTGTTCGTATATTTCTGTATGCACATGTTTCTTTACGTGGTTGTCCTATCATAGCCTCGTCACTACCTCGTCGAGGCTAGGATCAACATTTATGGAGTACATTTGATCGGTTGTACTCATACTACAATCTGCACTTCTTTTGCAGATTTTGGTACTATTCCCAGTTGTACGTGAGGTGCATCAGCTCGGATTATCATTTTGAGACTCGAGATAAGTCTGCTGGCGTCTGCAGACCTTCAAGTCCCCTTCCACTTTCCCTATTTACTTTTCTTTTCATTCGAGACTGTGTTATTTATTTCAAACCCTATTTATAGAGATTCTAGAAGCTCGTGTACTTGTGACTCCAGGTCCGGGTTGTACTTAGATATTATTGGTGTTATGTCCTTTCTTACTTCATTTTAGTTTCATTTTAGTTTAATAGGTTTAAAGATTCTCTAATGTTAGCTTGCCTAGTAAGTGAAATGTTAGACGCCATCATGGTCCTGAAGGTGGGAATTTCAGATCATGACAAGTTGGTATCAGAGCACTAGGTTGCCTAGGTCTCACGATTCATGAGCAGGCTTAGTAGAGTTTGGAGGATCGGTATGGAGACGTCTGTACTTATCTTCCAGAGGCTATGAAGTTTAGGAACAAATTTCACTTCTATTCTTCTTTGTCGTGTGATTTGATTCTCCCATTGATAATTGAACTCTTATACTCTTGTTCTCTCGCAGATGGCGAGAACACGTACTACATCTTCAACTGGATAGCAGTTGGAGCCCCTAGTGGTAGCTCCTACTACAGGCATAGGACGAGGCCGAGGTTGCGCCAAGAGCCGAGGTAGAGGCAGGGCTAAGCCTAGAGCTCGAGCGGCAACACCAACAATGGAGCCTCAGGTGGACATTGATGAGGAGGTTCCAGCTCAGACTGTACCAGTTGGACCAGCTCAGGTCCCGGAGGGGTTCATCGCCACCCTAGTGCTTGAGGACGCTCTAGTCTATTTGGTGGGCCTTATGGAGAGTGTGGCCCAGGCCGGCATATTTCCTGTGGCATTAGCCGTCTCTCAGGCTGGGGAGGAGCACAAACTCCTACTACTCACACTCCGGAGCAAATGGCTCCTAAGTATCAGACTCCAGCAGCCCCGCTAGTAGGGGTAATTCAGCCAGTTATTGCGCCACAGGCCGGTGATAGGTCCGCCATGTCTTTTGAGGCATTATTGAGATTGGACAAGTTTACTAAACTCTTTCCAGTTCACTTCAGTGGTGCAACTTCTGAGGACCCACATGATTATCTTGACTGATGTCATGAGGTGTTGCATAACATGGGTATAGTTGAAACCAATAGGGCCGATTTTGTTGTATTTCAGATGACGGGTTCTGCCAAGAGGTGGTGGAGGGATTACATGTTGATCATACCAGCCAGGTCGCTTACACTTACTCGGGAGTAGTTCTCACAGCTACTTCTAGAGAAGTTTCTCCTTATCACACTGAGAGACGAAGTTGTAGGCAGTTCGAGCGTCTCCAGCAAGGCAGTATGACTGTTACTCAGTACGAGACTCATTTCGTGGATCTAGCCCGTCATTATATCCTTCTTCCTCCTACTGAGAGAGAGAGAGAGGGTGAGGAGGTTTATTGATGGAATCACTCACTCTATCAGGCTGCAGATGGCCAAAGAGACCGGGGGTGAGATTTTCTTTCAGATGATTGCTACTGTTTCTAGATGGATCAAAGTGGTTCTTGCTCAAGAGAGAGGGCATGGGTCTGATAAGAGACCTTTTCATTACGGTGGGTTCAGTGGCGCCTCGCCTGGAGGTAGGGCTACTTTTGGTAGTGACCATCCTCCCAGGCCGTATCATTCAATGCTCCAGGCATCTCACAGTGCTTCAGGTAGTCACGACCCTTATATGTCTCATCCCGATCAGCTAGCATACAGAGCACCACCAGCTCTTATTAGTGCACCTCCGCTCCAGAGTTTTCAAGGTGGTTATTTTGGTTGACAGGGTCAGCAGTCACAGCAGTCGAGGTCATGTTATACTTGTGGTGACTCGAGGCACATTGCTATATTTTTCCCTCGGGTACCGGGCAGCTCACAGCAGCATGGTTTTTGTGCCATGGTTTCGGCACCAGTTGCTTCACCTCTTGTTCATCCATCCAGCTAGGGGCAGGGGTCAGACAACCAGGGGTGGAGGTCAGGCTATTAGATATGGAGGCCAGCTAGTTAGAGGTCGTCCCAGAGACATGGTTTAGAGTGGCGGGGCCTAGCCCGATGTTATGCTTTCCCAGCCAGGCCTGAGGCTAAGTCATATGATGGTGTTATCACATGTATTGTTTTAGTTTTCCATAGGGATGCTTCAGTTCTATTTGATCCGGGCTCTACTTATTCCTACGTGCCATCCTACTTTGCTCATATCTGGTTGTGTCTCGTGATTCTTTGACTGCTCATGTGTATGTTTCCAAACCTATGGGAGATTCTATTATTGTAGATCATGTCTATCGTTCGTGTGTGGTTACCATCGGGAGTCTTGAGACTAGCGTAGATCTCCTACTTCTCGATATGGTAGATTTTGATGTCATTTTGGGTATGGATTGGCTGTCACCTTATCATGCTATATTGGATTGTCACACCAAGACGGTGGCCTTAGCCTTGACAGGGCTGCCTCAATTAGAGTGGAGGGGGACTCCTGGCCATTATACCAGCAATTTTATCTCTTATGCGAAGGCTCGATATATGGTCGATAAAGGGTGTCTAGCTTATTTAGCTTATGTTTACGATTCTAGTGCGTAGGTACCTTCCATGGATTTAGTACCAGTTGTTCGTGAGTTTTTAGAGGTGTTTCCTGCAGATCTGCCGGAGATGCCACCCGATAGAGATATTGACTTCTGTATTGATTTGGCTCCGGGCACTCAGTCCATTTCTATTCTGGCATACCGTATGGGCCCGCCTGATTGAAAGAATTAAAGGAGCAGTTCCAAGATTTGCTTGATAAGGGCTTCATTAGACCTAGTGTCTCGCCCTGGGGTGCGCCTGTGTTGTTCGTGAAGAAGAAATATGGATCGATGAGGATGTGCATAGACTATCGGCAGTTGAACAAGGTCACCATCAAGAACACGTATCAATTTCCGAGGATTGGTGACTTATTTGATCAACTTCAGGGTGCCAAGTTGTTTTCAAAGATTGATTTGAGGTCTGGCTACCATAAGTTAAGGATTAGGGCATCCGATGTCCCTAAGACAGCTTTTCAGACTCGATATGGGCATTATGAGTTTCTAGTGATGTCATTTGGGCTGACGAATGCCCCAACAACATTTATGGATTTGATGAATCGAGTGTTCAAGACCTATTCAGATTCCTTTGTGATTGTGTTTATTGATGATATCTTGATCTACCCCCACAGTCATGAGGAGCACGAGCAACATCTTCGAATTGTACTTTAGACTCTAAGAGATACCTAGTTGTATGCCAGATTTTCAAAGTGAGAGTTTTGGTTGGACTTTGTTTTTGTTAGGGCGCGTAGTATCGACAGATGGCATTCAGGTAGATCCTAAGAAGATTGAGGCAGTTCAGAATTGGACTAGACCCACTTCAGCTACGGAGATCCGGAGTTTCCTAGGTTTGGCGGGTTATTACCGTTGGTTTCTGGAGGAGTTTTCATCCATAGCAGCCCCATTGACCAGGTTGACCTTTTCAGATGGTTAGACGAGTGTGAAGCGAGCTTTCATAAGCTCAAGACTGTTTTTACTATAGCGCTGGTACTGGTGTTGCCCACAGGTTCAAGATCTTATACAGTGTATTGTGATGCATCTCACATTGGGCTCGATGCAGTATTGATGCCCAATGGCAGGGTGATTGCATATGCGCCATTGTAGTTGAAGGTTCATGATAAGAATTACCATGTTCATGACTTAGAGTTGGTGGCCATTGTTTGTGCGCAGAAAATGTGGAGGCACTATCTTTACGGTGTATCGTGCGAGGTACTCACGGATCACCGGATTCTACAGTATTTGCTCAAACAAAAGGATCTCAATTTGAGGTAGAGGAGGTGGTTGGAGCTATTGAAATACTATGATATCACCATCTTGTATAATCCCGGGAAGGCTAATGTAGTGGCCAATGCCTTGAGTAGAAAGGTAGTGAGTATGGGCAGCCTTGCGTACATTCCAGTTGGTGAGAGACCGCTTGTATCAGATGTTCATGCTTTGGCCAATCTGTTTGTGAGGTTGGATGTTTCATAGCCCAGCCGTGTTCTAGCTTGTACAGTCGCTCGGTCTTTCTTGTTTGCACGCATCAAGGAGCGGCAGTACGATGACCTTAATTTGCTTTTCCTTAGGGACACAGTGCGACACGGTGGTGCCAAGCAGGTTACCATTGGAGATGATGGATTTTTGGGGATGCATGGTCGTATTTGTACTCCTAATATAGATGGGCTCCGTGAGTTGATTCTTGAGGAGGCCCACAATTCCTGATATTCTATTCATCCGGGGGCCGCCAAGATGTATCAGGACTTGCGACAACATTATTGGTGGAGAAGGATGAAGAAGGACATAGTTTCTTATGTAGCTTGGTGTCTAAATTGTCAGCAAGTAAAGTGTGAACATCAGAGACCTGGTGGGTTACTTCAAAAGTTAGAGATTCCTAAGTGGAAATGGGAGCGTATCACTATGGATTTTGTTATCGGACTCAGAGGAAGTTTGACATGGCATGGGTTATTCTGGACAGCCTGACCAAGTCAACGCATTTCCTTTATGTGACAGTTACCTATTCTTTAGAGGGATTGGATGAGATCTATATCCTCCAGATTGTCCGTCTTCACGGTGTACCCGTGTCTATAATTTGTGATCGAGGTACGCAGTTCACCTCGCACTTTTGGGGAGCAGTACAACGTGAGTTGGAAACATGGGTTGAGTTGAGCATAACATTTCATCCTCATACAGAAGGACAGTCGGAGGGGCACTATTCAGATATTGTATGATATGATCCGCGCTTGTGTTATAGTTTTGTGGGTGGATCAGTTCTTTCCACTTGCGTAGTTTGCCTACAACAACAACTACTAGTCGAGCATTCAGATGGCCCCCTATGAGGCATTATACGGGAGGCGGTGTCGATCGCTATTCAGATGGTTCGAGCCAGGGGAGGCTCGGTTGTCGGGTACATATTTGGTACAAGATGCCTTGGATAAGGTCAAAATTATTCAGGATCGACTTCGCACAACTCAGTCCAGGCAGAAGAGTTATGCCGACCGTAGAGTTCATGATGTTGCATTCATGGTCGGAGAGAGGGTATTGCTTCGGCTTTCACCCATGAAGGGTGTGATGAGGTTTGGGGAGAAGGGAAAGTTGAGCCCTAGGTATATCAGACACTTTGAGATTCTGGAGAGAGTGGGTGAGGTGGCTTATAGGCTCAAATTTCCACCAAGTTTATCAGTAGTCCATCCAATGTTCCATGTGTATATGTTTCAGAAGTATCACGGAGATCCTTCCCATATGTTAGACTTCAGCTCAGTCCAGTTGGACAAGGGTTTGACTTATGAGGAGGAGCCGGTGGCTATTCTAGCCCGACAAGTTTGATAGTTAAGATCAAAGAGTTATCCTTCAGTTTGAGTGTAGTGGAGAGGTCAGCCGGTCATGGAAGCTACTTGGGAGTCCAAGTCAGACATGCGGAGTAGATATCCACACCTTTTCACCAGTCCAGGTACTTTTTTATCTCCGTTCAAGGACGAACGGTTGTTTTAGAGGTGGAGAATGTGATGACCCGATAGGTCATCTAGAGTTTTAAACCTTAATTCTGTTTGAAGCCTCCAATAGCTTCTTTAAACTTTTCTCGATTTACGTGCACAGTCCGGGTGTTTTTCTGGAATGCCTTTATGTTAAAAATTGATAAAACATGAAATTTTGCTTTAAAAATCCAGAAGAAATGACCTCGGTCAACGTTTTGAGCAAACATATCTAGATCCATATTTTGGCGATCCCGATGGGTCCTTACCATGATTTGAGACCTGGGTGTATGCCTGGAATCAAATTCGTAGGTCCCTAGCTCGAGTTATCGCATTTTGTCAAAAATTTAAAGTTTAAAGGCTTAATGAATTTAAAGATTTGACCAATGTTTAGCTTTTTTGATACCAGATCCCTATTTCGGTTTTGAAACTCAGTATAGTTCCATTATTATATTTATGACTTGTCTGCCAAACTTGGTGAGAAACAGAGTTGGTTTGACGTGATTCGGAAGTCCGGTTGTTAAAATAGAAATTTTGAAGTTTCATTTGATTTGGTGTCCGATTCGTAGTTCTAGGTGTTATTTTGGTGTTATGATCGTGCGGGAGATTTCGTATGAAGTTTTTGGACTTGTGTGCATGTTTGGTTTCGAGCCCCAAGGGCTCGGGTGAGTTTCGGAGGCTACGGAGTGATTTTTGAAATTAAATGGAATGTTGGTACATGAGGTCTGCAGATATCGCATTTGTGAGGACTTGATCGCAAATGCGAAGTCAGGCTCGCATTTGCGAAGGTGGAGAGGGCTGGGTCAGCTTTGCTTTTGCGAAGAGAAGTCCGCAAATGCGATGGTGGCAGGGTTCGCATTTGCGAACAAATGATCGCATTTGCGACTGGAAGCAGACCAAGGTAGACTTGCATTTGCGAGTCAAATGTCCGCTTTTGCGAAAGCCTTGGATCGCATTTGCGACACCATATGTCGCTTTTGCGAAGATATCATGCTCAGAGATTTTTCGCATTTGTGAAGAATTGATGGCAATTGCGATCTTCGCGTCGCAATTGCGATAACTGCAGCTGAGTAAAAGATGGGGAAAACAGGATTTTAGTTCATTCTCTCAAATTTTCAAACCTAGAAGTTTTTCCAAGAGCTCTTCTTCCCCAATTCATTGATAAGTGATTCTAACCTATTTTCTTTCAATTATCCATCACATTTCATAAGATTTCAACCTAAAAACTAGGATTTGCATAGTAGAAATTGGGGATTTTGGTGGAATTAAGGATTTTTGTAAAATTGGAATTTAAACCTCAAATTAAGGTCGAATTTCGAAACAAATTGCATAACCGAGCTCGGGGGTGAATGGGTAATCGGGTTTTGGTCTAAATTTTAGGTTTGGAGCAAGCGGGATCGGGAGTTGACTTTTGCTGACTTTTTTAATAATGACCTAAATTGAACCTTTTGCATTTGTAGGTAGTTCCTAAGGCTTATTTTGAATCGTTTGGTTGATAAATGTGCTAGATTTGGTTGGTTTGGAGGCTTGTTCAAAAGGCAAAGCCGTGGTTGAGCCTTGAGTTGATTTTGGAGCGAGGTAAGTGTCGTGGTTAACCTTGACTTAAGGGATTGGGACAATTTTGGATATAACTTGTATGTGAGGTGACGAGTACTTATGCGTTGTTGTTGGATCAAAGCATGCAGTTGAAACTTGTTTCTCGTGATTTAATTCCTTCTTTGATTATGGTATCCATGTCTAGACTAGTTTATTACCCAAGTGATCGTCCTTTCCGCATTTATGAATTATTTGTGATAATTGAATATTATTGGAAGTTTAGGCTTGGTATTGTGGGAACATTGTTGACGTAAGGTTTATTCCTGATTATTCTTTCTCCCAAATGTGATATATATTTTGCTACATGGTAAGGGAGAGTGTTAAAGCACGAAAGATGAGGCCGTGACGGTTATTGTTTCACTTATTGATTTATACATAGTGAGGAAGAGAGTTAAAGCACGAAGGGTGATGTCGTGCCGTATTTATCATTTCATAATAAAATTGAGAGTAAAAGCACGAAGGATGATGCCGTGCCGTAATTGTTATTTTTGGGGAGATTGAGAGTAAAAGCACGAAGGGTGATGCCGTGCCATTATTACTGTTTCATGTTGAGGTTGAGAGTAAAAGCACAAAGGGTGATGTCGTGCAGTTTATATTTATTATGTTTATCCGTCTCATTGGCTGAAGGTTTATTGACTATTTAATGTTGTTATTTTCTATTGTAGTTATCGTATTTTGTACCTCTTTCGCATGTCCCCTCCCAATAGTACATGTTTAATCTTTATTTATTGTTATGTTGTTCGTATATTTCCATCTGCACATGTTTCTTTACGTGGGTGTCCTGTCATAGCCTCGTCACTACCTCGTCGAGGTTAGGCTCGACACTTACGGAGTACATTGAGTCGGTTGTTCTTATACTACACTCTACATTTCTTGTGCAGATTTTGGTACTGGTCCCAGTTATACAAGAGGAACATCAGCTCGGATTATCATCTGGAGACTCGAGGTAGATCTGCTAGCGTCCGCAGACCTTGAAGTTCCCTTCCACTTTCCCTATTTACTGTTCTTTTCATTCGAGACAGTTGTATTTATTTCAAACCCTATTTGTAGAGATTCTAGAAGCTCGTGTACTTGTGACTCCAGATCCGGGTTGTACTTAGATATTATTAGTTTTTATGTCATTTTGTACTTCGTTTTAGTTTCATTTTGGTTTAATTGGTTTCACTTATTTGAATTGAATAAAGCTGGTTTAAAAATTCTCTAGCGTTGGCTTGCATAACAAGTGAAATATTAGGCGGTATCACGGTCCTAAGGTGGGAATTCCGAATCGTGACAATTTGATTGTTGAATTGTAATTTGCTTAGGCTTAATTTTAAGGAATGTTAAGGAGTCTATTAAATTTTGCAAAATTTTGAATCCTCAATTAATATAGGTTGAATAATGTCCGTAAAGAGAAATTCTGTTAACTTGAATATTCATTAATTATATAAAATAAAGATAATGATATTGTAAAAAACGTAAAATCAATAGCTTGTTGCAAATGATGAAATATATTATCTACAAAGTTGTAGTTATGTAAACTTCCCAATAAACCTTGCCACCCATTTTCGTTGCAAAATAATTTCTTTGCATCATTTTGATTCCGGAGTCGTCCAATACTTTTGCAGCAAACAGATGTAATTTTCACGTCTTAAAACATTTTTTTTTTTTTTTTTTTTTTTTTTTTTTTTTTTTTTTTTTTTGTTGAGAAACACCTTTAAAACTTCAATGGTTATTTGCTACTTGCTCAAGACTAAAAGAGATTTTGTGAAATTAAAAGTTTCTATATTTTGGATTTTTAGCTTGTTTTTGTTTTTGTTCAGAAAATTTTCCTCGTTTCGTATTGACAATTGTAAAAACTAAATCAAATTCTTTATAGTAGCTTCATAACTTCTTTTGACAATTTCTCATTTTTGGGGTTAGAAAACAATATGAAATATATTGATTGTATATAAGATATTGATCGCATATATTGCACCTCTAAGCACTATCTTACTGCTCAAGTCTTTGAATAAAAAGGATTTAATTCTATACCTTGTCTGGTTTAATTTAGATATTTCATTTGGTTTGTACTAAACAATAAAGACAAAGAAAAATTGCTAGAATTTCATTTATATCAAAGAAGCTAAAGGACGCAGAGACACATTAACCTTCTGTATATTTTAGTATTGAAATGCTTATTTAACAATTGTTCAACAAAGGGATGATAACTGCAGATAAGAAAATGTTCATTCTAGAAACCAAAAAATTAAAACAGATAAATTAAGAAAAAAGAGTTAATTTGGAATGAAAAGGACAGAATAGTTCGGGACCCCCTGCACCTGATAACTTCTATTTAGTTTTCCCTTAAACTTTACGTGGTCTTGAATTGCCCCTAAACTTGGCAATTTTATATCCCCGGTCCCTGAATGCTGAGAATTCATGGGAGTGTGACATACACGATGCCACATGAATTTTTTGTCCATGTTTTTTACAATAAAATATAGTATATTTTTATATTTTTATGTCCACCAACTATTTAGATTATTTTTTCGTGTCAAAATCTATAAAACAAAAAAAAACTTGAAACAACGTTATTTTGACTATAATTTTTTATTTGACCGAAGATAATAATATTTTAATCAAGTTACTTTTACATATTTAATCAGGAAAATAAGGAATACATAGTTAGAACTTACTCGAAAAAAATACATTCATGGAACTTCATATATTGGATAAATAAATATTTTCTTCAAATAGTAAAATTCCGACCAAATATTTGTGAATTTGACTCAGAAAAAGAAAAATGCATACTTTAAATAAACAGTCATGGTATGAAAATAAAAATAAAAATAAAAATACACAATATTTTTTTCTTTTTGTAAAATTACACCATTGAAGTTCATTACTTTGGCTAATTCTTCTTTTTATTTGACTAAAATAAATAATGTTTCAACTAACTTTTATATATTTGCATTGGAAAATAAAGATAAGAAATACATAGTTGAAAACTATATTCATTGTATCTTAAAAAATACAATTGGAATAAAATATCCAATGTATATTAAAAAGAAACAACAAGAAATATAATTGAAACAATAAATCATTATACGTGATTATATGACAATAAATATTTTAAAAATATCCTACTTGAAAGTTGATTTTTAGTTTTTTCTTTCCTTCTATGCACTTTAAAAAGTATATTTACTCTTTTTGCCACATTAGCGTCTCGGGGATCAAGACTATTAAGGTGTCGTTTTATATGAGGTATAAGAAGGTATAAGGGTGATATAAAAATTTAATATCATCTTAATACCCTGTTTAGTTAGCAAATCAGGTATAAGTTAATTAACACTGGGATAACTTATACCTCATAGAAGGTGGGGTAATTAGCACCGGTATAACTTATACCTTCTTCTTAAAAATTATGCAATTGTCAATCTTAATACAACATATCAAACAATAAATAAACAATAAATCCAGCATAACTAATCCTAACATAAGTTATTCCAATATAATTTACACCGGCATAACTTATACCGATATAAATAGTATTTCAACCAAACGACCCCTAAATTTTCAAGTTGAGGGTATTAAAGAGGTGCTGAATATTAAATGGTTAAAAGAATAAAAAACAAAGGAAGACCGTTGGGGCGGGAAACTAAAGAGGTATGGCCACGACGCACCGTACTCACAAGTCACAGCTCTCAAACATTGCTGCAAAACAGGGCCGTACAACACGCTGTAATCCATTTACAAACTTCAACTTTAAGGCCGTGTTTGGGACTGATAACTACTTAAAGAAATTACGTATTTATACTATATTAAAATCATGAAAATTCTTAGTAAAATGTCGATCATTTTTTTATTCTTTAAAAATTTATGTTGGAAAAAATAATTACTTAAATTATGTTTCTATATTTTAGAAATTTAAAATCAACTATATTTTAATTATTAAATCTTTCTTTATTAAATTAGATCATAATAATTAGAAGTTTAAGTTGAAGTTTTTGGTTTTACTTCAAATAAGGAAAGGATCCCCTTTGTTCTAAAGTAGTACTATTTCATGTATTATTTTAAGAACTCTAAAAGATCTAACACCTAAGGTTCCTTTATAATAAAACTAACTTTATCTATATTCATCTATATCTATCTATATTATATTAAAAACACGAATGTCCTTAGCGAAATGTTGTTCGCCTTTTTTTATCCTTTAAAACATAGAGTTGCCGTAGGACAATATAGTAATTTGAGTATTTTATAAATATTTAAAAATATTCACTTAATTAATTTAGTTTTTCGGAATTTTTGGTAAATTTTTCTTCAATTATTTGTTATTAAACTTTGCCTTAATTAATTGGTTCTTACCCAAGGAAACTTAACAAAAAAAATTTCCTAAACTTTCACTCTCATTAAATAACAGATTCCCTTTACTCTTTGGAGTATTAAATGAGTTCTTATGTTGCCTTAATTATTATTTGGTAATAAAAAATTTCTACAATTGCAAAAGGAAAGTTTATTAAAGAATTTGACTAGGGGGTATTATGATATTAATGGGACCATATGATATGTTAGTTTTTGGTTGGATTTATTCGCATTATTGAACCAAAAAGAATATGTAATTGACTCATAGTAAATTACATACCATCATTATTGTGGTTCCGTTGAACAAGGAAAGTGTTTTAAAGAATTTGACTTGCTGGACGACACAAGGAAATATTTTGGTAGAAGTTTTTATTATTTGGTAAATTTTTCTTGTCTCTTTGACCTACACACAAATTTACTTTATATAATTCCTTTCATGTGTCAAATTGTATACTATTTTTATAAAAGAAGCTACAATATCACAATTTAATCGTCAAAGTTCGCCCTATTCCAGCATCGCGATTTTAGGTGTTGTTTCTTTTACTAATATCAACATCTTTTGCTACTTCATATTTTGCAAGCACGTTTGCATGCACCAGTTTTTAGTGTCGCATCAACAATTTATTTTTATTGTTGCATCAACAAAATTTTTATTATATAGTTTTTGTTTCATGTTTTGGACAGGTTATTGAACAATTGCAGTTCATCACAGAAAATCGGTTAGACATTTCATCTAAGACTTATCACTTAAATATTAGTATTATTTTTTCCTTTGTTGTATAATTAATAATACTTATAATTGTTGTGCCAACTCAGTTACTTGTTTTAAAAAGAATTTAAAATTAGATTATCTATGTGATGACCCAAAAAGTCATCTTGTGTAAATTTAGCAAAACTTGTGTTTTGAGGCCCCGAAAGCCTCAGTTAATCTTACCTCGATGTGCGCGCGCAGCTCGAGCGCGTAGCCGAGAAGTCTTTATGTGAAAATATGTTAAACAGTTGAATTGATGATAATTAATGGAATAAAGTCGACTTTGGTCAATATTTTTGATAAACGGACCCAGACTCGTGATTTGACGGTCTCGGAGGGTCCGTAGGAAAATATGGGACTTGGGCGTATGCCCGGAATCGAATTCCGAGGTCCCAAGTCCGAGAAATGAATTTTTAAAGAAAATTATTTTTTGAAAATAAGAAAGACTTTTGAAAATGAACTTTGATGTGAAATTTGTGTTACCGAGCACGTATTATGGTTCCGGAACAGGTTCAATATGTGTTATGTGAGTTATCTGAAAAATTTGGAAAGAAACGGACTTGGTTTGACGTGTTTCAGACCAAAATTGGAGAATTTAGAAGTTTATGAAGTTTGAGGAAATTCTATGAATTTTGGAGTTTAATTCATTGTTTTTGATGTTATTTTAGCAGTTTAATTACTCGAATAAGTTCGTACGATAATTTTGAAGTCGTATGTATATTTGGTTTTGAGCTGAGCCCCGAGGGCTCGGGTGAGTTCCGGGTAGGTGTCGGGGTGCAAAAGAGTTGGAAAATCTGGTGTTTTAGGTTGTATCTGGTGTCCAGTCATTTATTCTCCGCGATCGCGGTGTGTTGCACGCGATCGCGATGTGCATTTTGGGAAGGGATCAATTTTGCTCTGCGCGATCCCAAAGAGCTGAGTGTGAACGCGGAGCCTTAGAGTTTAGCTCTACACGATCGCACCCCTATGTCCGCGATCGCGTAAGTCTCTTGTGGGGTTGGGGCTGGGCAACAATTTGTTCTATGCGAACGCGATCTTTCGTTCGCGATCGCGTGGGTCCATGTTCTGGTTCTCTGCGATCGCAATCCCTTATTCGCGATCGCGTAAGTCTGAAACCAGTACTCTCCGCGATCGCGTAGAGTAAATTCGCCCCAGTGATTTTTAAGGTTCAAAAACAGAATAATTACAGGATTAAACCCATTTTTTGGTATTAAACAGAACGTGATGATGGGAAATGCATATTTAGGCTTTGGGATTAAATTATTGAGTCATTATTGATATTGTTGAGTCGATTATGTCTAGATACTATCGCTTCAGAGTTGGATTCGAGAGGGAACGCAGTGCTAGAGGCTTGATTTTGATTCTTGGAATCGAGGTAAGTGTTTGGCCTAACCCTAGCTTGAGGAATAGGTGTTGAGTCATATATGCTACGTGTTATTATCATGTTCAATGTATAGGTGAGGTGACGAGCACCTATACCTTGTTGTCAAGCATGCCCGTGAATCATATCTTATGGTATATGTGTTTTTCTTCGATATCCACTGTGTTATGAAGTAGCTTCTATTTTGGAGATTATTCAATTGTTGGAAATACTTGGTTGGGAACACTGTTGATTAGTTGTTCAGTTGAGGATTATTTTGGTTATGTTGTACGTTCAATGAGATTGGTTATAGCTGGGTCCCTTGCCAGGACGGTGATATTTCTGTTATTGTTCCCTTGCCGGGATGTTGTAAATTATGTTTTTTATTGTGGTTCTTCCTTGCCAAATTGTTGTTCTGATTATTGTTGGGTAAGGAAGAGTGTAAAGCACGAAGGGTGATGTCGTGCCATGATTTATATTAAAAGCACGAAGGGTGATGCCGTGCCATGATATGAGAGATAATGCACGACGGAAAATGCCGTGCCATGATATTGTGAGGTAAAAGCACGAAGGGTGATGCCGTGCACTTGTTTTGGTGAGAATGAGAGTAAAGCACGAAGGGTGATATCGTGCACTTGTTTTGGTGAGAATGAGAGTAAAGCACGAAGGGTGATGTCGTGCACTTATTTTGGTGAGAACGCGAGTAAAGCACGAAGGGTGGTGCCGTGCACTTGTTTATTCCCTGTTGTTATTCTGATACCAGACGGTTGCCATATTCTATTATTCAATAACTTTTCCCCCTTTATACCCTGGTATGTTCTTCCCGTATTTGTACTTAAATGTTTACTTCCTGCCATTATTTCTATTATATATTATTGAATTGCACAGGTGTTTATTGTTTGTCGTGTCCTAGCCTCGTCACTACTTCGCCGAGGTTAGGCTCGACACTTACTCAGTACATAGGGTCGGTTGTACTGATGCTACACCTGGACTTCTTTATGTTGTGCAGATTACGGTGCCAGACCCGGTGGACAGTGATCGAGGGAGTGTCCTTCAGTCCACAGGCGACACTGAGGTAGTCCTGCAGGCGTCTGCAGGCCTAGTCGTCACCTCCTATCTCATTCCTTTTTATTTTTGTCTTCTCTTGTACTTTCGAGATAGTTGTATTGTTTTGTTCAGACTTTGTTTTTAGCAAAACTCTTAGATTGTTCGTGAGTTCGTGACACCAGTCTTGGGAGTATGTTTAAGGAAATTTTTGTACGAATTATTATCTAATATGTTGAATTTCTTACCTTCCGCTTTCTCATATCTATTTGTTCTTATATGTTACTTTTAAAAATGCTAAACAACAAAGGAATAAATCGAATTAACTAGTAAAGTTGGCTTGTCTAGCGAGTTCAGTGTTAGACGCCATCACGGCCTAAAGGTGGGATTTTGGATCGTGACAAGTTGGTATCAGAGTGTTTCTCCTTGGGATGCTCCAGTATTGTTTGTCAAGAAGAAAGATGGCTCGATGAGGATGTGTATTTACTACCGGAAGTTGAATAAGGTTACTATTAAGAACAATTATCCTTTGCCGAGGATTGATGATTTATTCGACCAGCTTCAGGGTGCTTCAGTGTTTTCCAAGACTGACTTGAGATCTAGTTACCATCAGCTGAGGATTAGGGCGTCTGATGTCCCTAAGACAGCCTTTCGCACTCGTTATGGGCATTATGAGTTCTTGGTGATGTCATTTGGATTGACCAATACCCCCGCTGCTTTCATGGAGTTGATGCACCGAGTGTTCAGGTCTTATTTGGACTCATTTATGATTGTTTTCATTGATGATATATTGATATACTCTCGCAGCCGAGAGGAGCATGAGGAACACCTTAGAGTCGTCCTCCATACTTTGAGGGATGGTCAGTTGTATGCAAAATTTTCCAAGTGTGAGTTCTGGTTGAGTTCAGTAGCATTTCTAGGCCATGTGGTATCGTCAGAGGGTGTTCAGGTGGACCCCAAGAAGATTTCAGCAGTCATAGATTGGCCTAGACCCACCTTAGCTACAGAGATCCGGAGTTTCTTGGGCTTAGCAGGTTATTATCGCCGGTTTGTGGAGGGTTTTTCATCCATTGCAGCCCTGATGACCAGGTTGATTCAGAAGAGTGCCTAGTTCAGGTGGTCTGATGAGTGTGACGCGAGCTTTCATAAGCTCAAGACAGCCTTGACCACGGCACCAGTGTTAGTTTTGCCCACAAGTTCAGGATCGTATACTGTGTATTGTAATGCTTCACGGGTTGGTCTTGGCGCAGTGTTGATGCAGGGTGGCAAGGTTATGGCCTATGCTTTTCGTCAGTTGAAGGTTCATGAGAAGATCTATCCAATTCATGACTTGGAGTTAGCAGCTATTGTACATGCATTGAAGATTAGGAGGCATTATTTGTATGGTGTGCCATGTGAGGTGTTCACGGATCATAAGAGCTTACAGTATCTGTTCAAACAGAAGGAGTTGAACATGAGGCAGAGGAGATTGTTAGAGTTGCTGAAGGATTATGATATTACCATTCTTTATCATCTGGAGAAGGCCAATGTGATGGCCGATGCTTTGAGCCAGAAGTCAGCCAGCATGGGTATTCTTGCCTATTTATTAGTCGCAGAGCAACCTCTTGCTTTGGATGTTCAGGCTTTAGCCAACCGATTTGTGAGATTGGAGGTTTCTGAGACTGGAAGTGTTTTAGTCCATACCGTAGCCCGTTATTCTTTGTATGACCGTACTCGGTCCAGGCAGTATGATGATCGCCATTTATGTGTTCTTAGAGATAGAGTCAGGCACGGAGATGCCAAGCAGGTTACGGTTGATGTTGAGGGAGTTTTGAGGATGCATGGTCGGATTTGTGTACTTGATGTGGATGGTATTCGTGAGTTGATACTTCAGGAGGCCCATAGTTCCCGGTATTCTATTAATTCGGGAACCGCAAGATGTACCAGGAGTTGCGGAAGCACTATTGGTGGCAGAGGATGAAGAAGGATATTGTAGCTTATGTAGCTCGGTGCTTGAACTGTCAGCAGGTTAAGTACGAGCACCAGAGACCCGGTTGATTGATGCAGCAGATTCAACTTCCCGAGTGGAAGTGGGAGCTTATACCATGGACTTTATAGTTAGACTCCCACGGACTCAGAGGATGTTTGATGTAGTATGGGTCGTTGTGGATAGGCTGATCAAGTCAGCGCATTTCATTCCAGTATAAGTTTCATATTCAGCAGAGAAGTTGGCAAGGATCTATATGAGAGAGATTGTTAGACTGAATGGTGTGCCCATATCCATTATATCAGACCGAGGTACTCCGTTTACCTCCCATTTCTGGAGAGTATTTCAGCGAGAGTTGGGCACACAGATCGATTTGAGCACAACGTTTCATCCTCAGACGAACGGGCAGTCCGAGCGTACTATTCAGATTTTGGAGGATATGTTGTGAGCTTGTGTCATTGACTTTGGTGGTTCATGGGACCAATTCTTGCCTTTAGCTGAGTTTGCCTACAACAACAACTATCAGTCGAGCATTCAGATGGCTCTGTATGAGGCATTGTATGGTAGACGGTGCCGGTCTCTATTCGGATGGTTTGAGCCGGGAGAGGCTAGATTGTTGGGTTCTGAGCTAGTCGAGGATGCCTTGGACAAGGTGAATATCATTCAGGATAGACTTCGTACAGCTCAGTCCAGGCAGAAGAGTTATGTGGATTGCAGAGTTCGAGATTTGGCATTTATGATAGGCGACCGGGTATTTCTTCGGGTGTCGCCCATGAAGGGCGTGATGAGATTCAGAAAGAAGGGAAAGTTGAGCCCTAGGTTCATTGGTCCATTTGAGATTCTGGACAGGGTAGGAGAGGTGGCATATAGACTTGCCTTTCCACCTAGTTTGTCACCCGTGCATCCAGTATTTCACGTGTCTATGCTACGGAGGTATATTGCGGATCCCTCTCATGTATTTGACTTCAGTGGTGCCAGTTGGACAAGGATTTTTCTTATGAGGAGGATCCAGTAGCCATATTAGATCAGCAGGTGCAACTGTTGAGATCGAAGAGTTATCCTTCGGTTTGTGTTCAGTGGAGAGGCCAACATGTTGGGGCAGCTACTTGGGAGTCCGAGCCCGATATGCGGAGCTGTTATCCCCTCCTTTTCCCCGGTTCAGGTACTTTTCTATGTCCGTTCGAGGACGAACGGTTGTTTTAGAGGTGGAGATTGTGATGACCCAAAAGGTCATCTTGTGTAAATTTAGCAAAACCTGTGTTTCGAGGCCCCGAAAGCCTTTGTTAATCTCACTTCGATATGCGCGCGCAGCCCGAGCGCATAGCCAGGAAGTTTTTATGTGGAAATATATTAAATAGTTGAATTGATGATAATTAATGGAATAAAGTTGACTTTGGTCAACATTTTTGGTAAACGGACCCGGACTCGTGATTTGACGGTCCCGTGGGGTCCGTAGGAAAATATGGGACCTAGGCGTATGCCCGTAATCGAATTCCGAGGTTCCAAGTCCGAGAAATGAATTTTTAAAGAAAATTGTTTTCTGAAAATAAGAAAGACTTAAGAAAATGAACTTTGATGTGAAATCTGTGTTACCAAGGGTGATGTCGTGCACTTGTTTTGGTGAGAACGCGAGTAAAGCACGAAGGGTGGTGCCGTGCAATTGTTTATTCCCTGTTGTTATTCTGATACTAGACGGTTGCCATGTTCTATTACTCAATAACTTTTCCCCCTTTATACCCTGGTATGTTCTTCCCGTATTTGTACTTAAATGTTTACTTCCTGCCGTTATTTCTATTATATATTATTGAATTGCACAGGTGTTTATTGTTTGTCGTGTCCTAGCCTCGTCACTAAATCGCCGAGGTTAGGCTCAGCACTTACTCAGTACATAGGGTCGGTTGTACTGATGCTACACCTGCACTTCTTTATGTTGTGCAGATTACGGTATCGGACCCGGTGGACAGTGATCGAGGGAGTGACCTTCAGTCCACAGGCGACACTGAGGTAGTCCTGCAGGCCTTGGCGTGACCTCCTATCTCATTCCTTTTTATTTCTGTCTTCTCTTGTACTTCCGAGATAGTTGTATTGTTTTGTTCAGACTTTGTTTTTAGCAAAACTCTTAGACTGTTCGTGAGTTCGTGACACCAGTCTTGGGTGTATGTTTAAGGAAATTTTTGTACGAATTATTATCAAATATGTTGAATTTCTTACCTTCCGCTTTCTCATATCTATTTGTTCTTATATGTCACTTTTAAAAATGCTAAACAACAAAGGAATAAATCGAATTAACTAGTAAAGTTGGCTTGTCTCGCGAGTTCAGTGTTAGACGCCATCACGACCTAAAGGTGGGATTTCGGGTCGTGACAAGTTGGTATCAGAGCAGGTTGCTTAGGTCTCATAATTCACGGACAAACTTGTAGAGTCTGAGGGATCGGTACGGAGACGTATGTACTTATCCCCTAAAGGCTGCAAGGTTAGGAATAACTTCACATTTCTTCTTCTCTGTCGTGAGATTTGAATTCTAAATGCTAACTGATTTTCTATTCTATTCTCTCGCAAATGGCGAGAATGCGTGCTTCCTCATCTACTGATCAGCAACCCGATCCTCCTGTTGCAGCTCTTGCGAGGGGCCGAGGCCGAGGCCGTGCTAGAGGCCGAGGCAGAGCTAGGGCTCAGCCCAGAGCAGCAGCATTAGCGGAGGACCCACAGGTAGACTTTCCGGTGAGGTTCCTGCTCAGGCAATTCCAGTTGGACCAGCTCAGGTCCCGGAGGGGTTCATTGCCACCCCGGTTCTTCAGGACTCTCTGGTCCATTTAGTGGGCCTTATGGAGAGCATGGCTCAGGCTGGTCTTCTTCCTACTGCACCAGCCGTCTCTCATTCTGGGTGAGGGACCCAGACTCCTGCTACCCGCACACCAGAGCAGCTAGCTCCTCAGTTCCAGACTCCAGCACCTCAGGCAGCTGGAGCAATGCAGCTGGGTTTTGTGGCATAGGCAGTTAAGGGGGCAACCATGTCTGCCGATGCTTTGTGGAGGTTGGATCTGTTCACCAAGCTATTCTCTACTACATTTACTGGTGCATCATCAGAGGATCCCCAGGATTTCTTAGACAGTTGCTATGAGGTTCTTCGGAACATGGGCATTGTGGAGTCCAATGGAGTTGATTTTGCTATATTCTGTCTTTCTGGTACCGCCAAGACTTGGTGGAGGGACTATTGCTTGACCAAGCTAGCTGGGTCTGCACCATTTACTTGGTTTCAGTTCTCCGAGTATTCATGGAGAAGTTTCTACCAGTTACTCAGAGGGAGGGTATTCGGAGGCAGTTTGAGCGCCTACTGCAGGGATCTATGACTATTACATAGTATGAGACCAGGTTCATTACTTTGGACCGACATGCTATCATGATACTCCCCACTGATTGTGAGAGGGTGAGGAGGTTTATTGAGGGTTTAGCTCGGCCTATTAGACTCCAAATGGCCAAAGGGACAGGTACTGATATTTCATTCCAGGAGATTGAGATGGTCTTATCACAGGGCAGTGGTCAGGGGTCTGACAAGAGACCTCGCTATTCCAGTCAGTTCAGTGGTGCCTCATCTTGAGGCAGAGATTCTTTTGGCAGAGGTCATCCTCCTAAGACATTCCAGTCGGCGCTTGAGATTCTTTTGGCACCATCAGCTCCTTTCAGTGCATCGCCGCTTCAGAGTTTCCGGGGTGGTTATTCTGGTTGACAGGGACAGTTTCAGGGTCAGCATCCTCAGCAGCAAAGGCCTTGTTACTCTTGTGGTGATCCAGGGCACATTGCTAGGTATTGGCCCCGAGCTTCAGGTAGTTCTCAGCATCAGGGTTCTCGTATTATGATTCTCGCACCAGGTGCACCCCCACCCCCTCAGCCAGCTAGGAATTAAGTCTTAGTAAAAGCTCACGGAATTAAGACGGGATCGTGTTCGGGGGTCAAATTTGATAGTTGAGAACAAACGAAGACTCGAGGAGGCATATTGTGCACTGTCAAGTAAAATGGACATAACGTTTTGCTATGAAATCCATTTGGGCTACATAATATGTGGTTGGAAAGATAAATCAAAGGGATAAAGCTTTCAATTTTTTACGTTTTTCCAAATTCAAAATGTAACAGGGCTGAAAACGCGATCAAAACTGCGACTCCGGACCTGACGCAACCTGGGGCAGAATAAAACCCCACTAGCGCGACCTTTAGCGCGAGATTAGCGCGGCCGTGCTTGATGGTGGCCTGGAAACTTGTCCTTTTTCGCATAGGAGAAGGTATAATTATTTGGGCCCGACCCTACTTAGTATATATACATGGGAGAACATTATTTTTGAGAGAGGGGACATATTTTGGACACAAATTCGACCTAAAGAGGCAAGGAGGGCAATTGGGCATCAATCCATATCTCCTTCTCTTGCAGTTTTTATCATTGTCATGAATTCTTTTGTAGTTTTCCTTATTGTTATCAGTAGCTAATTGTTTTAACCTAATGTTTTGGTGGAACCCGTTGGGGAATGATGTTATTGTGATATTAATATAGTTTTGATTGGTTGTTAATCTCTATTTGTTCGACTACGTTCTTGTTGTAGTTAATAGAATGACCATCAATTAGTTGTGCCTATTTATTATGTATCTACTTGAGAGAGAGTGCATATTTAGGTAGTTGTTTGAACAACATCACTCCCGGAGTATAGACGAGAGTCATAACCGAGGGTTTAGAGGTTGGATTAGAGATAACGATACCTCGGGTGCAATCTAAAGTGAGCTGTAATGCAATCTAGCTAACGTAACTTGAGAGAGTGCGTCTAGTAAATTATCATAATTACTTGAGAGAGATTTATGGTAGCTGGAGTGTTCATGATTGATAGAGACAACTAAATCAAACTATAGGAAGTATCCAAGAAAGAAGTTCACCAACGGGGGAAACCATAACCTTAGACCTTTATCGCATCTGTTTACATCTCAATATTAATTATCTTTTAGT
This sequence comes from Nicotiana knightiana, assembly GCA_005239525.1. NCBI lineage: Eukaryota > Viridiplantae > Streptophyta > Magnoliopsida > Solanales > Solanaceae > Nicotiana > Nicotiana knightiana. The sequence continues at coordinate 70,052 of ML368287.1, read as the reverse complement.
TTATTTAAATTCATTCAGTCGTAGTTGTAAGAATACTGAAAAGTGATATTCATAATCTTTAGGAACTTGATTATTGAGAATTGAGTGGTTTAACAACAATAATTGATAGGTTAATTCCCTGTGGGATTCGACTCTGGGCTAAATACTCAGATATATTTGCAACGCCCGCTTAGTCTTTTTATAAGACATAGTTGAGCGTGATCATAATACTTTAATTGAAGAAAGCAATAGTCACTTTTCGACCATTGGTTTTTCAAATAATTTTATTTCATTCGATGAGGCATCAAAGTGCACCAATTGAACAATTTTTGGTAAGTTGTTTAAATTTCACCCCGTAATCTTTCACTAAATATACAAACAATATTTTACTTCTATTCGCCTTATTAATTTTTGGGTAATACACATATAATTGTTTTGATATTTTTTCTAGATATAATTGGAATTTTAGTGGATGTTAAACTGTCCATGGGAGAAGGTTCAAAGAAACGAAGGGAGATAATGCTTATCAACGAGATGTAAGCTGGTAGTTTTAGTTCAATATGTTAAATATTTCTTCGTAATTAAGATGTTAATGTTTAATATATTTAATTGTAAATTTCAGGATTGATAGAAAGACTGTAACCTTATGGAATAATTTTTTCAGAGATAGACGATCAAATGCTATAAAATTTGATTGATGAAAAACTTGTTGTTGCGGCATGTGATGTTAGGAAAACATCATATAGAGGTAATATATCAAGAAATTTGGTATTTTTTGAAAATTGTAGTATTTTTATTATATTTAACCTTTTTTTTTTATCTGTGAAGGAAAATTTTCAATGTCTACTACATACTTTAGTAGTATAATGATAAATCCAAAGTTTGAAAAGACGGTAGCTCTCCAAAAATGGTAATATTTTCTTAGGGTTTTTTAAGTTTAAACAATCTTAGTAAAACATAGTTATTATTATTTACTAATTACACAATATGCAGGCATGACTACAAGAAGGCAAAAAACATAGATATCAGTTTATTGTCAAGCATACAACTGAAAAATGCTCGGGAAGTAAAGATTGAGGACATCAAAGATGATTCGTTTGACAATAAAGAGGTAAATTCTTCCAACTACTTAACATTTATACTTTTTAAAAGTGTCCTATCTAACTTATTTTTTTTATATTTATGTGCAGGATACATATTTTAAATTTAATGCAAGAATAAAAGATATAATGAATAAAGACGAACCATTGTATTCTTCTTGCAAGAAATGTTACAAGAAAGTGGACGTCATAAATAATATTGCAAAATGTCATCGTTGTGGCGTCGAGAATGTTGATTACCAGCAAAGGTAAAACACATAAAAAAAATTCAATTCTTTCTCTACATTTTCACATATCAATAAATGAGCTAATTGTTTAATTATGTATGAATTTGTAGGTATATTCTAAAGCTTGAGGTGTTTGATAAGAAAGAATGTGGTTATGTTACACTGTTTGAATCTACAAGATACTTGCTTGGTTGTGATGTTACAACGTATATACAATCAATATCTCAAAAGGTCAGATTATCTCTTGATTTCACTATTACAAAATATACAAATTAATGACATTTTTGTGGTTTGAATACCTTATCCAATCTTAATTAATTTACTCTTTTTTGTACAGAAAGAAGAATCCAAATTTTATCGCAAATTGGTGTAGAGTCAGGAAAAAGTGTTCATCTTTCTTGCCAAAATTGATTCCAGAAATGGTGGCGATTGAGATGGAAGACGATTTATTGCGGAGGAGATCCAGGAATTTGAAAAAATTGTTGCAATTGAAATAGATGATGAATAGATAAAAACGAAAACAGGAATCAAGAAGATCAAAAAAGTTGAAGAAGACATCAACAACCCAATAACTTACAAAAAAGTCAAAATTGAAAAGGATTAGTGTTGTTGCATTCTCTAAGAAATATAAGCTCAATTTCTTTTTCGTATTCTAGATAGTTATTGATGTCACGACCCAAATTTCTTCTCCATTGAGTATCGTGATGGCACCTAATCTTAAGGACTAGGTAAGCCTAATATTTATAGAATAGCAACAATAATAAATAAAATCTAATATTTTCTGAAAAAGAATTCTTTATACAATGAACATATTTTCAAAACCCCGTAGTACAAGTCATAAGCTCTATAGAGTTTACTACAACTTTTAAATACAATTGTTTGAAAGTAAGTAAAAATAGTGTAAATACAAAATAGGAAGGTGACTCCGAAGCCTGCGAACGCAACAACAGGTTACCTTGAGTCTCCTCAGCAAGGATCCGCACAGCTACTAACAGTCAATACCTGGATCTGCACAAAAATGTGAAGAAGTGTAGTACGAGCATACCACAGCTGTGACCAGTAAGTATCAAGACTAACCTCGGTGAAGTAGTGACGAGGACTAGTCAAGACACCCACTGGTCTAATAAACTAAACAGACATAAGTACAGAAATAGCAGAAACATAACATCTATCTAATATCTACACAATATGGTTAACAACAGAACGACAATAAGGAAGGAAAAATAGTAAACAACAACGGATCACCAAAATAATACACCGAAGGATGGGCGGGAACACAACTCAAGTACGGAAATCACAATACAATAAGGGCAAGTAGTAACTCAGCACTGCAATAGTCTCCACATCAGGCCTTAGCCAACAATCCCAATAAATTGGTCAAAATCTTCGAGTGTAAACTTTCACCCGCAAATTTTTATATTGAAAGCTTTAAGGTATAAATCATTTTCAATGGAAAATTCTTTTGAAATATATTTTTCCAGGAAATGTCTCTCAAACATAGTTTTCTTCAAGATAAATGCTTTCCAAATATAATTTTTCAAAGAAAATGTCCTTCAAACATAGTTTTTCTTCAACATAAACGCTTTTAAAATATACTTTTCCGAAGAAATGTACTTCAACATAGTTTTATTCAAGATAAATATTTTTCAATTGGACTTTCCAAATAAATGTCTTTGCAACATAGTTTCTTTAATAAAATCTATAGGGATCCCGTCCAGTAGTTTCGAATTTATCATACAATATATGGGATCTTCTGGAATACGTCTGTAGTCCCAAAATAAATATGCAGTTGTAACGACCCAAAATCCCTTCGAATACCTAGTCTCTAAACTAGGTAAGTCTAACATTAACAGAAATAACATTGACATTCACTAACTTCAAATTAGGTAACTCTGAACAATCACAATTCCCAAAATCGGTAGTACAAGTCATAAGCCTTTCTAGGAGTAGTTGTACAAAATGAATACATCAGTGTTTCAGAACAAAAGGAAACAATGGAAATAAGAACAATAGAAGGTGACTCCGAGACCTACAAATGCAGCAGTAGGTTTACCATGAGTCTCCACAGCAACGATCCGCGCAGCTACTAACGATCAAATACCTGGATCTGCACAAAAATTTACAGAAGTGTAGTATGAGCGCACCACAGCGGTACCCAGTAAGTATCAAGACTAACCTCAGTGGAGTAGTGACGAGAAACAGTCAAGAGACCTACTGGTCTAATAAGCTGAACAAGATATAATAATAAACTAACAAGATAAAGATAACAAAGCAACGCCAATAGCAGGAAGAAATCAAATTACAAACCGTATAAATTAAGGGGGAAATGCGGATGGTATCGAAAAGTAACCAAGTAAATTAACACCAACATAGCTGGGATACAGACAAGTAAGAATGTGCTCAAACAAGAAAAACAATGTTAACTCAACCAATCGCATCATTCCTAATACACATTTTCGACAATCCCAATCCTGGAAATCTCATATCATAAATCTTAATTTCCAAACCCTTAGCATACATGGCACCTTGTGCCCACATATTTCCATCTTACTTTGTACAACAAAATTCACGTACTACCCAGAACATAATGTCCGCAATCAATGCAATTAAGACGCCCAAGGAGTCTCATTTATATATCATACAATAATTTTTAATTTCTAAACCAATTAGAAAATCAGCGAGAAAAGAGGAAGTTATTTTTTTTTAAAATCATTTGAATTAAGAAAATACCCTTTTCAAATAAAATATAACAACAAATAAGCTATTGCCTTTAATATAGGATTTATTAAATTAAAACTTAATAGAAATTCCTTTTTAAGTAAGATCAAATCTCAAACGGGTTAAGGAAATTTAATTGAGAAACTAATTGAAATAAAATATAACAACTATTGGAATTTGAATTATTAAAATATATATATATATATATATATATATATATATATATACATACGACGAGTTCAAATTTAAAAGGTCATACAAAGTAGCGTAATACTAATTCCTTTATTTTAAATCACTATATTACTAACAACTTAGTAGGACAGGAGGAAATGATTCAACGTAGTAAATTTACTTTGAAAAATAATNTATATATATATATATATATATATATACACACACACACACACACATTGCAGAGTGCAATCCGATCCCACCAATCCTCCCTTATTCCTCCTTAACAATTACAATAACAGTAAATGATATTTAATATATTGAGGCACGCAATCCGATCCCACCAGTCCTCCCCTATTGCTCCTCAATATATCACCCTTATTCCTCCTGTTGCGGCGTGCAACCCGATCCCACATGTTCACCCTTATTACTCATGTTGCGGCGCGCAACCCGATCCTACCAAACATTAGTTTAAATCAACAACAACAACCAATCCAAAACTCAATTACCAGAATTTTTACTACCAAGAGTATGAGTACACGACAATAAGAGAATCACGTAAAAATCAAAGGAATACAATAACCTTTTTACAGAAACAACAAGACATGTAAGGTACGTGATAACTACACAGGTAATCATAACAATTTAGACATGTAGCATATATGCACAGAGTCATAGAGGAACTCACAATTAAGAAGTAACAAAACAACAAGGAAGGCAATAAATTCAACTAAGGCAAATAAGGTCAAACAACGAGCAAGAGGTAAATAAATGCTAACAACATCATATAGAGCATGTAAGTGTAGTCTAACAACAAGATACCACATATTATGACAATTTGATCAAAGGCGTGGAAAAAGACCAGACAATCTAACCGGTCAACACCACATATAAATTGTGTACCCTCTCGTCACCTTGCATGCACAGCTTTCACATATCGAGATAACACAAGTGACTCAATTCCTAAGGGGTGATTTTCCTCACATAAGGTTAAGCAAGATACTTACCTCAATAGCGTACAATCCTACTCTGGATGCCCTCGTCTCTAGATTCGGTCTCCAAAAGCTCATAATCTAACATAATCATACCAATACCATCAACATAGGCTAACGAATCGAATTCCACAATAAAAACTACAAGATATGCCAAAAATTCGAAATCGTTCAAAACTCGGTCCCTAGTCCGACGTCTCAAAACCAGTCAAAAATGACAGAATTAGAAAACTCGTTATCTCCCGAGTCTAACCATATAAAATTCGTCAAAATCGGACTCTGTTTGGTCCCTCAAATCCTCACCTCAAACTCTCCAAAACTCAAGCCCTAACTCCCTCAATTTCACTTTGAAATCATCAATCAAATTCCAAAAACGAAGATGGATTCATGAAATATACAAAAACCGAGTATTTATCACTTACCCCAATTCATATGGTGAAAATCGCCTCTAAAATCGCCCAAATCCGAGCTCCCCAACTCAATATATGACCGAATGAACAAACCCTTATTTTATATATATTTCTGCCATCTATTCTGCCTCGTTTCTCATGCCAAACGACCTCAAAACTCACTTTTTATGATCCAATGGATTCCTTGTGAGATTCTAATCAAGTTAGGCTTTTGAATCACTCAATATTGGTTTCAATATTTGAAAACAGTGCAAATTTTTAAATACGCCGTCAGTGGCAATTCCGTAACTAATCTGAAAAATCTAACAACCTAATTCTTAGTAAAATGACCATAAAATCCTCATACGATGTTCAAATTTGACGATTCTTTTTGCTACGGATCCGTAATTACAATACCCGCAAGTTTTTATATTGAAACTTTCACCCGCAAGTAGCCAACAATCCAATAAATTGGTCAAAATCTTCGAGTGTAAACTTTCACCCGCAAGTTTTTATATGTAAAGCTTTAAGGTATAAATCCTTTTTAATGGAAAATTCTTTTGAAACATACTTTCCCAGGAAATATCTCTCAAGCATAGTTTCCTTCAAGATAAATGGTTTCAAAATATACTTTTTTAAAGAAAATGTCCTTCAAACATAATTTTTCTTCAACATAAACGCTTTCAAATATACTTTTACGAAGAAGTATACTTCAACATAGTTTTATTCAAGATAAATGTTTTTCAATTGGACTTTCCAAATAAATGTCTTTGCAACATAGTTTCTTTAATAAAATCTATCGGGATCCCGTCCCGTAGTTTGGAATTTATCATACAATACAGGGGATCTTCCGGAATACGTTTGTAGTCCCAAAATAAATATGCAGTGCTGGGGGATCTCTCAGAATGCGTCCGTAGTCCCAAAATAAATATGCAGTACAGGAGAATCTCTCAGAATACATCTGTAGTCCCAATTTAAATATGCAGTACAGGGGGATCTCCCGGAATACGTCTGTAGTCCCAATTTAAATATGCAGTACAAGGGGATCTACCGGAATACGTCTGTAGTCCCAATTTAAATATGCAGTGCAACAAACAAAGACAACAATTTTAGTATGGCAAAGAAAAAAAACTCGTACATCACCACATCAAATACAAAGCAACCATGACAACAATACAAAGTAAGGCAAATAAATTAATACCAGAACTTCAATTTACAAAGAAACAGTAGAACATAGTTCACAAGGAATAATCACGGTAAAGAATGCTAAGTGTAAGAGAACAGCTTAACCAGGAAAAAACGAGACGTAGCAACGAATCTACAATGTTCAAGCCAACAAATAGAAGCCAACACAAGTCAAATAATTTCAAGTAAGGACAAGTCGACTAAGATGTAAGTTATCTAATCTCCTTATGAGGTTGAGATATTATGAGAAATATTCAACAATTCAAATGAGGGTAAGCAGTAAGATACTCATAACTCCTATAAAGGCTAAACAATTATAGGATAAGACATTAATAATTTCAATTAATTATAGGTAGTTTATGAAAATATAGCATGACGATATAAGAGGTAAAACCTTTGGTTAAGTCAAATCAGGGTCAAGTAGGCGGTAAGGGGGAATCCTAAAGCAATTATATCTAATCAAAGCATGTAGAGGTGAAACTAGCAATTAAGAACTCAAGCGTATCAAGAACAACTTCATACAAGGTGAATATAAGGACCTAAAAACCCTAAAACTTCAACCTTCTACAAACAATTTCGAGCACACACTCGTCACCTCGCGTACACAGAGTACAATCAACATACAAGACTCAAAGTCTAAGGGGTAATTCCCCCACAAGGTTAAGCAAGATACTTACCCCGAAGACAACAACTCGGTACTCTAAAATGGACTTCTCGGGTGAAAACGCCTCCAGATGGCTCAAAACCAACTAGAACACCTTCAAAACACACATAAAACTTATAAGGAACTATTCCGGATAATAACCAGTCCGAACCAAGTAAGTGTATCAATTCCTCCTATAGCCACTCCGAACCCGGACTAACCAACTCTAACACATCATGAACAGTCTAACTAAGCTACAACAAGGCAGAAAAAATGAAAATAATGCATGTTCCACTAAACGATTGGCCGGATCGTTACATTTGAACCAAGTAATGTTTGATATTTTTAAAAGACATAAACTAACAAATTGAACGGTTCTTCCAAACATTTTAGGCAAAAATTTTAGCACTTCAATTCCTTTAACGTTTGGGATTTTTTACTTTCCATAGAGGAAAAAGATTCTTCAAATTGGTCTTTTTCATGAGTAAGTTTTGGCGTGAATTTGGAACTTCAATAATCAATAGGCAGGACACAATTTCAATTTGATAGACATCACTATTCTATTATTAGTAAATATTGAATTAAACACAAAGGCCTAAATATTTTAGAGAAAATCTCACTTTATACCCATTAATTCTAAACTATTTACCCTTTAATGTCCAGGCCCAAATTATTTACTTCTCCTATCTGTGCGGCCCAAACTATTTACCCGCCCATGCATCAACTTTTTTCCCTCATTTAATGCCTCAATTAACGCTATTTCACCCAGCCATTTCTTTCATTTTAAAATTCACATAATCAAACCATGAGAAATATATTTCACACAGTAATTACTGATTTGACTTGTGAATTTTTCTTCAGATTTTATTTCTATCTTCAATATTATTGTACATGAGTTTCACTCCAAAATCCTCTTTCTATATTAGTGTTTTATTTTTTTTGTATTTATTTGTATTTCTAAAACTATGTGTTGAAGTTATATATTAAGTTTCTCAGCTCTATTTTTGTGTGTATATGAAGATCCACCATTGATGAGCTTGAAGCTCCTGTATTTAAAATTTTATTTTGAAGATTTATTGTTTGATTCGATGTGGGTGCTATAAAATATTGATTATAGTACCTTCAAGTAAGCTTCCCAAATCTGAATTTTTATGTGTATTTGAATATTCACCATTGTTGGGTTTGAAGCTCTTGAATTTAAAATTTTTATTTTGAAGATTTCTTATTTGAATCAAAGTGGGTGCTGTTAAATATTGCTTATAGTACCTTCTAGAAGTTCATAATGAAATTTGATAGCATTTGGAGCTGATTTGAGGTGATTGAGATCGAAATTTTCAGCTGAAAATCGAAGAAGAACACAGCTACCCAATAGTATACCGCTACGGTTTACAATATGTTGTAGCAGTATATAGAAATACTACAACAATATACTAGTATAGTTTACAATATATTGTAATAATCGAAGAAGAACACAGTTACCTAACAGTATACTGCTACAGTATATAATATACTATAAGAGTATATAGTTATACTGCAACAGTATACTATTATAGTATACAATATATTGTTATAGTATATTATTATAATATACAATATACTGTAACAGTATACTTTAATTGTATACAATATACCATAATAATATACTTATTACTCGTAAATTCACTTGCATTTTTCCTTTTAATTTTCTTTAAGCTTTTACCCAATGTGAGGGGCAAATTGAAAATAAAAAAAAAAAAAAAAAAAAATTATAGTATGCTATGTAATGTAACTTTTATAATTTTTTAGAATTTTTATTGACAACTGATATTATTTCAGTATTGAATTTAAAAAATAAATTTAACTCTTTGCGTACTATTGTATACCCTGTTGGTATTGTTATATACTATACTGGTATCATATGTTAGTTAATATTTTTTGCTTGTATTAACTACATTTAATTAGTATAAAATTTAATTTTTCTTTAGTAATAGTATAAAAAAAAAGAACAATAAAAATAGTGAAAACAATAAATGAAATTAGATTATGAAGAGAAAAAAATATAAAAAAAATAAGTTAAATGAAATTAGAAAAGGAAAAAAGAAGAAAACGAGAAAAAAGAGAAGGAGAAAAGAAAGAAAAAAAGAAAAAAGAAAAGAAAAGAAGCATAGAAATAAAAGGAATTGGAGAATAAAGAAAAAGTTCCCCACAAAAATTACTATGGTTGGGAAATGTAATTAGTTTGATGGGTAGAAAAATAAATGGGCAGACAAGGATAAATAATTTTGTTTTTGTAGAGAACTGTCTCATTCTCCCAATATTTTAGGTCAAATTTTCGAGTAATTTAAACTTCTTTTAGGTTTAGAAAACACATTAAATTCCACAAGGATTTATAAATCTAATATAATATTCTACGCATCGACATAACAAAATTCTTTACGTTTGTAACTGAAGTTAACTTTCACAAGAATTTATAAATCTTATAAAAATATTATGCTCAATCAACATAACAAATTTTTTTGCGTTTGTAACTCAAGTTAGTTTTTACAAGGATTATAAATTTATAGATTTACATCTATCTATCTATACTATATTAAAGGCACGAATGCTCATAGCGAAATGTCGTTCGTCTTTTTTATCTTTTAAGAATATAATTCACAATGAATAAAATAATTATTTTATTAATTTCTTAATATTTAAGATTTTAAAATCAACTATAATCTTAGTTATATAGTAGGAAAACCAATATTTAAGACATTAAAATAAACTAAAATTTTCCTTTTATAATTCAAAATATGTTATAAATAGAATTCTATTTATGGTGAATGTCTATATTCTATAGAGATTCTAGGGTTTGTTGCTTGGTGGCTAAGTCATTTTTCCCTTATAAATAGAGGGGTCCTATTCCATTGTAAATCATCCCAAAAATTCAATAAGAATTCTCTCTCTTTCTCTGCAATGTTGTTCTTCTTCTTTTATTGTTTTATAACACGTTATCAGCACGATACTCTACCGTCTCAAGAAGCTCTTCGAGAAGATTAAGGTATAACTTTTCTCCTCTTTTGTTTTTTTTATTATGACTGAAATTATGAAAAGAAAGTTCATTGCCCTTGAAATTTCGGGCAAGAACTATATGATATGGGTGTTGGATGCTGAAATCCATTTAGATGCAATGGGTCTTGGAGACACCATTAAAGATAAAAATAAAGTATCTACCCAAGACTTTGCTAAGGCCTTGATTTTCTTACGCCATCACCTTGATGAAGGGTTGAAAATAGAATATCTCACAGTCAATGATCCACTTATTTTGTGGAATGACTTAAATGAAAGACATGACAACTTAAAGTTTGTCACTCTTCCACAAGCACGATATGATTGGGCTCATCTGAGGCTCCAAGACTTTAAGTCTGTTTCTGAATATAATTATGCGATGTTCAGAATTACTTCTAAATTGAAACACTGTGGAGATACTATCACTGATTATGATATGCTTGAAAAAATATTTACAACGTTTCATGCTTCCAATATGGTCTTGCAACAACAATACTGAGAGAAAGGTTTCAAGAAGTACTCTGAGTTGATTTCTCTTCTCCTTGTTGTTGAGCGAAATAATGACTTGCTCATGAGAAATCATAAAAATCGACCCACTGGGTCTACACCATTGCCTGAAGTGAATAAGGTGTATTCCCATTATGCCAAACGTGAGAAAGGTCGTGGCCCTATTGATGGTCGTGGTCGTGGACAAGGAAAAAATTTTCCTGGTGTTAATCATCCGCCAAAGAAAAATAACCACCAAAAGTGAAAAGGGAAAAATGAGAAGCCAAAGGCAAATGGTTCAGAAACTGAATGTTATTGTTGTGGTGGAAAAGGGCATTGGGCAAATATTTGTCGTGTACCACGAAATTTGGTTGAGCTTTATCAAGCATCCCTAAAGAATAAAGGCACTGAAGCCAATTGTTCTCTGACAATGATTTTGACATCATCCACTTGGATGTGGCAGACTTCTTTGAGCACCCTGATAGAAAAATAGACTACTTGATCGGTGATGGATCCGTGGTTAAAGATGATTGAGTAGTTTGATTATTATGATTTTTTTTGTTTTACCTATTTGTGGTAGTTAGTGAATAAACATCATGTAATCATAGTTCTTTACTTGAGTAGTAGTCATTAGTATCAATTAGTACTGTTTATCCTTTGTGACTAATAGTATACGATTATTCATTGAATTCACACATAATTGCTACAAATTAACATGTTAATCTCAAAAGTAAAATTCCGAGATTGCTTTATCCCCCATTTAATTGGTTTTTTATTTGTAGTAATAAGCAGGATTATTATTTTATACCACAAGTCTCGTAGTATTTATTTTGTACCGAATTCAAAGTAGTATTCTAACAATCTTGGGAAAATATCTGCAAGACGAAAATATCCTTAATTACCTATTTAGTTTTTTGGCAATAAATATGAAATATTATCATAAACAAAACAAAGATACACTTAACGAGCACCAGATACTTTGACCACCTCCTAGGAAGAGTGCCAATAGTATAAGGCCTCTAAGCAACAGATTCTAGTTACAAATTCTCTGTATGAGCAACCTACATCTAGTGCCCTATTAGCAACCTACTCTTTTCCTCATTTCCTTATTAATCTGTCGTATAACTAACTCCTTATTTATGTGAATGTCTCTGAAGATTTACTATGACAAACAAACTAAGAATTTTATTACAATGAAAATTGTATGGATGATGAGGTTTGCATGATTACATCAGTGAATGGTAAGTTTGCAAATTGCAATGCGATTGTATATTGATAAAAAGGTGTTATGATTTAGTCACAAAATTACTTAGTGCATAATTTAGATGTAATGATTTATACCACGTTAACTCCCGATTCATCCGGTTCCCTTTTTATGAAAATATGCACCTATTAAACTATAAAGCCAATATGTTTACATGCCTTAGTTAATGTATTCTATTGATGTACAATAATAAGTATTTTTGGATTGAGCATAATGATTGTCAACTGTTTCATGAACTTCCTTCATGATTAAATTATGGATTTAAGGTAAGTATTTACTTTATTTTTCTCTTTTAAATTCTTGACATTCTATAATTTTATTTGAAATGCAAGCAAACACAATAAACTTTGATTATAACTCTTATAGAGTTTGCAAGAAATTATAACCACCCGAAGTGGTAAAATTTCTATGCATTGCCATGATCAAATTCATGTATATTTGTGGGCAAAGAAGTGAAAACTCGTCCCATTGAATTTGCTTCATTCTCATTCCCCTTAAGAGAATGTGATAGCAATATGTAATAAGTCTGAAAGAAGACATAATTATTACTGTGAAGGTATCAATGGATGTGAACATGGTAATATATGAAATTATGATCATCATCATTGTGATAATTGGAATAATAAGAATTCTCAAAATAATCTTTCACTATTTGAAAGTTATATTTGTCATCAATTTGACATAAAATTCATAAAGCACATATAGATGATTATGGTCCATTCATGATACGAATGTGACAACATCTGATTTATGAATACATATTCATTGTTGGAAGAATATGTAAGTGCTAGTGGTAATGAATATACTACACTCACCTCTAAAAGGAGGTTTGAGATGATATAAGAAAATAATGTCATTATTATGGCATGAATGGTCATTGGTCACGTACCTATTGTACACCAAACTATTTTGGCAATATGAATATTAAAAGATAACACTAATGCAAGAAATAGATCTTGCATATAATTTTGACAATGACCATAATTTATAATTTCTCCTTGAAAGAGATATTCACCATATGAATATTGATGAATATGTGGTAGTATAAAATTAATTGAGAGTTCTGGAAGAGCCAATTATTACTATTTTGGAGGAATACAATTGATTATCATGTCAGTTTATTGTGTTGTGGTAAGTCTCAAAGAAACTTATTGAGTTTCTAAAGTATTCGTGAAAGTGAATATATTGAGACTATAAATAAAGAAAAAATTTAATATCTTTTATTACTACAACTTGTAGCAGGGTAATATGTATGCTAAAGTTACAGTTTTATTCTCCAGTTTATATTACACAAATAAAAGAATACCACAATAAAGTGGATGTTTATTGATATATAAATCCATATCATAATAAACTTGGAGTTTATTGATAATTGCACACATCATGGTATAAACTTGAAGTTTATCAATATTGATAATTTGTCCAGTTGGCATAATTGGTTTAGCCATATCAATTTAAGTATGATGTGCAAAAATAAAAGATAATTCACATGAGTAAATATTAAAGAACTAGAAATTCTTTATGAATTCTCTTATGTTACTTGTTCTCATTAATTAATAGACCAACTAAAATTGGGATTGAGTCACATTCACTGTCATGTATACCACATAAGATGCATCTATGAGATGGTTACATGTGCAATTATTATTAACCTGCAACCTGCTGTTTGTGTGGTAACTTGCTCAATAATTTAATTTAGAACATAATTTCCAGATTGTCTATTCAAGATAGTTCATCTTGATAAATTGGTTTTCATCACAATTGGTTTAGCAAAATAATTTATTGAGTGCCTCCACTTAATTGCTAAATAATTGTTTATGAGAACAAATTTATCTATATCAATTTGATATACATTATATACCAAAGTATATTATTTTCTCCTCTCACAAGTGGTTCAGGGTCAGGAACCAAATAATTCCATCTTATTATTGATGTGCGGCGTATATTTTGATTAATACCATAACGCACAAAGACGGGTTCTCAAAGTTGAGGAAACAAGTTAGTTTTTCTAACATGAGGGGGAGATATGATAAACAGTTGAGAGAAAGTTACGTGAAATGAATTGTCATTTGTACATCTAGATCCTCAAATAAGATAATATGAACTTGAAGTTAATAAAAAGATAATTCATCTGCAGTATATTGCAAAGCATGCAGACGCATTTCCTGACCCAAAGAAAGTAACTATATTCTCATTGCAATTGCTCCTATTAAGTCCTGGAAGGACAAAGTCTATGGTACACTTAAAGCGATATAGACAAATCGGTTTTAAATAAACTTCTTGATAAATAAGATGAGCAAATGATCATAATAAAGGAGGCAAGTGATCTAGCATATCAAATGACATAACACTTCATAAAATCTCAAGAGAGGCTCAGGCACCTGCATATATGAATGAAGAGATCTCCATGTTATGTCTATATGAAAATAAGGAGGTTGGAACCAATATAAAATATTTGTCGACGATATTTATAATAGCGCTAAATATATATGAGGATCTTAAGTCTGGAGAAACACTTCAAGTAGAATTGGTTTCATATGAAAGACATATAGTTTTGGACCTACAGTTCAAACACTTAAAAGTGTAAAGTCAATGATATGTGCAATCAGTTTGCGATATCTTATTTGTCTAGCATGACATGAAAACTTGATATGAATCTAATTAAAGTCTATTTATATGGCTTATATGACTTAACTTATATGACGATCCCTGAAGAATTTAAATCGCTTAAAGCATATACAATTCTTGGTCATAAAGTACCATATCCTAGGTGCTATTTGTGCACATATGTATCTTGCTATAACTATAAGTATGATAATGTGATAACGAGGATTTTCAAGGTGCAACATATTCATTGAAGTTAATATGGATTATTTATTCATCAAATCTCTGCTGACGTCAACCTTCAAGAAGCTAGTGACAAGAATGGGATGCGAAGGCTCAAGGATGTGAATTGATGCTCTCATCAGGGGGAGTTAATACGCGTTGTATTTTTTTTTCCCCTTACAAGGTTTTGTCCTGCTGGGTTTTCCTTGCAAGGTTTTTAACGAAGCAACCAAAAGGCGTATTATTAAACATGTGTACTTTTTTTCCTTTACTAGAATTTTTTTTTCCATTAGGTTTTATTTTAGTTAAGGTTTTAACGAGGCACATATTGTTGAATAGACATTCAAGGGGGAATGTTATAAATAGAATTCTATTTATGGTGAATGTCTATATTCTAGAGAGATTCTAGGGTTTGTTACTTGGTGGTTAAGTCACGTTTCCCCTATAAATAGAGGGGTCCTATTCCATTGCAAATCATCCCAAAAATTCAATAAGAATTCTCTCTTTCTTTCTCTGCAATATTGTTCTTCTTCTTTTATTGTTTTATAACAAAATCCTAAAAATTTGGACTAATTAAACTAACTAATTTTGACGTTTAAATACGTTTCAAGAATTCAAATTTCAAAGCTTTAATGTCTCACCACTAAGCATTAGATTTGGATTCAAGACATTAAAGGCAAAAATTGAAGAGCTACTATTTCTTTTTAATTTGAAGAAAATAATTACTATTATTGATTCTTCTTTTTATTTTCCAAGTGCTATGGATTATTCTACAAGTAAAGCTAGATGAGGAATTAGAGTCAAAATAAGCCAATTACAACTAATATAAAGGAATTAATTTCTACTCCCTCTATCTCAAGTTAATTATCGTAATTTATAAAAATAGATATTTCAAATTATATATCATTTTAGAAATTTAAGACATAATTAACTATATTTTTATTTTATCCTTAGTAGTAAGTGTTCTTGAAGATGGAGAAGACACTTAAGTAAAATAAGTATTCGATGAAAAGTTGTTATACTTAAGACATAAATAAGGGTTAAATAGTCAAAACCATTGAATTAAATAGCCTTCTGATTAATGTTTTCTTTAGGTGTGTATAAGAGAAATACGACAAATAATTTGAGACATAGGAAATATCTATTCAAGAGCCTTTAAATAGGTAGAAAAAAGGCAAACTTATTAGTTATATGAAATATTTATTTAAACAAAAAGAACGTAACTCCAACCAAACAAAGAATTGATCAATATAAAAACTTACATCAATTGGTAAATGACGATGAACGATTAACATTAATGATATAAGTACTGAAGTTGCACACTTGCACTAATCAATAAACTCATGAAATTTACTAGCAGAACTAATTAAGTTCTGGTTGGTAGAATTGTATTTTCTAAAAGTTAAAGGCAGTAAATTTTATTGGTATTTAAACTAAAAGAAAAAAAATAGAAAAGAAAAATTATAACTCACAAAGTTAAAACGATGTATCAAAATTATTCAAAGTCGCAATAACTCACAAATTTCAAACCATGTATCAAAATTATTCAAAGTCGCAAGTCGAAAGCTATATATTTTTAAATATAAAATGACTAAAAAAAAACAACACTAGATCTTTATTTAATACTAATTATTATGTATATATTATTTGTGTCTGCAACTAAAAAATGCACATGAATCTATCTATCCGTTTATCTTATTTTAATAAGAAATTATGTTATATAAGTTGAGGGGGTAATGTTTATAGTATAACTTTTTAAAAATTTAGCATTCATCGATATAGGTACACGTGCAAAGCGCGTATCCTAAAGCTAGTTATATTAAAAAATACGAAGGTCCTTAACGAAATGTCGTTCGTCTTTTTTATCATTTAAAAATAGAGTTCACACTGAATAAAATAATAATTTAATATTTTCCTAATATGTAAGAATGATCATTTAATTGTTTTCCTAATATCAAGGACACAACCCTAAGGGGTAGCTCAACTGGTAAAGCCTTGAGGACAAAGTCTTTCATGTCGCCAGTTTGAGCCCCAGCAGGGCCTCTGGAGGCATTACAAACCGGCCGCGTCTCCAAGGCCCCGTGGAACTGATCGTGTGCACCCGCCTTAAAATAGCGGGACCCGATGGGTATAGCTAGTCGGGTTCGCAAAGCGATGCTCGAAAACCACGAAAAAAAAAATCAGGGACACTGAAATCAACGATAATTCTAATTATTAAAATTTTCCATAGTTTAATATTGTAGGGAATCTTTATATTTACGATTCTAAAAGCAATTAGATTTATTTTATATAGGTTACCTTATTTCAAGCACATTAATATTAAAGTTGTAGTAAACTATAATTTTTTTTATCATTCAAAACTTAGAATTTAAGTACTCATATTTGTACTATATTTTTTTCGTAGATTAGACTACTTTAACACAACTAAAAATAGGTAAACATTAGTTATATATGACACAAAAGTAGAATACTCATTATATTTGGCAACATTAAACGTAACATCGAATTATTGGGTTCAAAAGAAAAATAATTAAAAGAATAAGCAGGAATATCCCTATTAAAGGGCGTTATAAACTGTAATGACCCGACCAGTCGTTTTAAGATTTAGCGTGTCGTACGGGGTTTTGAGGCCTTGGGTAGCTTCACTTCAAGTATTATGACTTGTACGTGTGGTCGGAATTGATTTTCGGGAAGTTCATAGTTGCTTTGGAAATAAAATTCTCATTTCGGAAGCTTTAAGTTGGAAGAGTTCACGAAGGTTTGACTTTTGGGTAAATGACCTCAGAATCAGGATTTGAAAGTTTCAATAGGTTCGTATGATAATTTCGGACTTGGGCGTATGTCCGAATCGAGTTTTGGTTGATCCGGGAGAATTTCGGTGCTTATTATGAAAAGTTAGCATTTTGAAAGAATTTCATAATTTGGGTTGAAATGTATATTAATGTTATCGATTGTATGGAAACGGGATTACAAATTTTGGTGCGTCACGTTAAGATAAGAGTGTGATATAACGATTAATGACATGAGTGGAATCTTGAAGATTAGGATTTTAATCGCCAGCACAAAGAAAAACTAGGTAAAATTGTACCATGGAACCTCCAGATCTTAGTTCTATGCAGATTGATACAACAACTTCTACTCCTACGCCAATTTCCTATAAACAAACATGTCACGACCCAAATTTCAACCCAGGTCGTGATGGCACCCAACACCGGAGTCGGGCAAGCCAACATCAGTTTACTAGCGAGATTACGTTACTTATTTAAATGTTTAAGTACTTGTCAAATTTTAGATTTAGAAATCATTTAAAGAAAACGGTCAAATGAATGCAACTTGATTAAATGAACTCAAAAGATCGTTTGCCATCATATGTGGTATAGCAAAAATATTAGAAAACCAACTACGTGTGCCAAGACCTAGTGTCACAAGTCCACAGGCGACTAGTGGAATATAAAAAGTAGACAAAATAAATATACAACCGTCTGAAAGGAGTAGACAGAAATATCAAAATAAATGATAGAAACTCCACAGTGCTGCTGAGGAACGCCAGAGAGAGCAGCTCACTGTGTAGTCTGGTCCAGAAAGTACTCTCACGATAACCAGATGCACCAGCCTCAGAACCTGTACAATTAAGTACAGAAGTGTAGTATGAGTACATATAAATAAATATGTACCCAGTGAGTATCCCGTCTAAACTCGAAGAGGTAGTGACGAGAGGTAGACTTATTACTCACTAGGGTCATTAGCAATAATATAATTAGACAGGTTTAATCAGGATTAACAGTTTTAGAAATCAAGTAGGCATGGAATATCAAGTATATGAACTACCACCTACCGCAAGTACCAAATAACAACATTAATAAAAGTCCAAAGTCCCCTTCCACATAGAACAATTCATTTGACAATAATAATAAGACTCTCAGTCAAATACATAGCATATAGTATGCCGAGGCGTACGGCCGAAGCGACGTAAAGATTAAATGGGCACTGCCGAAGGGTCGAACGACTCGAACCATAGATGAATCTATTACCCCGCTCGCGAATCAATCATGCGAATCGGTTGACATAATATAAGTCTACCCCGCTCACGAATCATACATGCGATACGGATGCTCGTATACATACACAGAATTATCAGAAAATTCAGGAAATATAAAGTTCACACTTGGAAAACTAGAATCATGGCAACAACAAGAGTTAATGTAACCTTCCATTTTATCATGCTAGTTCAATTATAATAATCGACTAGGAATACATGCGGGGATACAAGTAAGGCATATAAGCATGCTTGGTGAGTCCTAAAGACTACCCTGCATAACATAGTAGTAGCTACGCATGGACTCTCATCACCTCATGCGTGCGTAGCCCCCGAAAATAAGGATAATTCAATTATTTATAATTACCTATGGGGACAAATTCCCTCTTACAAGGCTAGAAAGGAGACTCACCTCATGCGGAACCTACTTCTCGGGCCAAGAACGCGCCCGAAATCCAACCTCTACACCCGAGGACTCGAAACTAGTCAAATATTATATAAATACATTAATATACACTCGAAAGTATGAAATTCTCTTACTAGCTTAGCTAAATCATCATTCTTGAAGAAATCCCAAAATACACCCTCGGGCCCACATGCTCGGATTCCGGAAATTTCCGAAGAAAACACTCACCCATAGTCTAAGGATCATTAATATATAGTTTTTGTATGATTTCACGGTGAAAAAGTGGTGAATTTCTCTAAGGTTCATCAACCCTAGGTTCTAATCTAACCCCTTTGATTTACACTAATTGGGTGTTAATCTAGCTAATATTGATGTAATAAACCAACATTTAAATGGAAATTACTTACCTCTTAGTAGCTAGGCCGAATACCCTCTTGAGAGCTCTCAAAATCGCCTATGGTGTGGAAGAAATGGTGAAAAATGATTAAGTCCCGAATTAAATGGGCTCACTGCCTTCAGTGACCTCGCACCTGCGAGCCAAGGCTCGCACCTGCGGAATTTGGCAAAGGGACTGGGGATCGCACTTGCGGAGGGGTTTCTGCACCAGCGGACCCGCTCCTGCAGAGAAAGGTCCGCACCTGCGATCTGGGCCTTCTCCCTCATGGGTCGCACCTGCGAGGCCTTGACCGCAGGGGCGGTCTCTCACCTGCGATCTGGGCAACCACACCTGCGGTCACACCAGACCTGGTGCACCAGCAGCTGAAGCTGCTGGTTTTTGGTCCCGTTTTGTGTTCGGAAGGCACCTGGGCCCACCCGATCCCCTGTACAATTATACCAAGAAGTCCTAAATCATTTTACGGACACGCTCGAACCTTCGGAACACCCAAAACCACGCTAAAACTCAAAATCACTCCTCAAAACCGCTAGAATCAAAGTTAAGTTCTTGAATTCGGTTTCAATGCGCCGAACCGACCTATACTACTCGGAATGATACCAAATTTTGCAAGCAAGTCATAAATGACATAATGGAACTTTTCCCGATCTCAAAATTCCTTTCGGACCTTGATAACAAAAAAACACATTCCAAACCAAATTATGAACTTAAGGAAACTCTATTTCGCTATTCGGCATGAAAACGCTCCCGGGTCATCCAAACCCCATTCCGGACATATGCACAAGTCCGAAATCATCATACGAAGCTATTGAAATCGGAAAAACTTGATTCCGAGGTCGTTTACTCAGAATATTGGCCGAAGTCAAACTTGACCTTAAAAGCCAATCTTAAGGAACCAAGTGTTCCTATATTACTCTATACACTTCCGAACCACCCGTCCCCGCAAGTCATGAATCACTGAAAGCTGCTACGGGAAGTCTTATTTAGGGGAACGGGTTTCGAATACGTAAAACGACCGGTCGGATCGTTACCAAACACTTTTGGCCAACACCCTTCTACTATCATCTCCCCCACCCCATGATAATAATGACCTATAAATAGACCTTACTGATGAGAGTTCTAATCTCATTAATTCTGAGGAATTTATACCCCTATCCTCTTCTGATAAATCAAGGATCTATCTTCCTTGGAAGTTTTCAGTCATAGTTAAGTGTTCGGCAAGAAGGTAGGGCATCAAATATTACAAAATAAGCTACAATCCTTGTGGAAACCTACCGAAGCCCTTAATGTTATCGACTTGGGGTATGACTTTTATCTAATGAAGTTAACTAAGGAAGAAAATATGAATCATGTGCTACATGATGGACCGTGGTTTGTGCTCAATCACTTCCTTACTGTGAGACGCTGGGAACCCAAATTCATTGCGTCAACGGCACAACTCTCCTACTCCGCAATTTGGCTACGCCTCCCTGAACTTCCCACAGAGTTCTACGATATGGATATCCTCCAAAAAGTGGGACAAAAAATTGGGAAATTACTTAAAGTGGATAATTGCACTTCTTCTACTTTACGTGGTCGATATGCTAGAATTTGCGTTGAAGTCCCTATTGAAAAACCTCTGAAAACACACATACACGTAGGGAATCATCGCCAAACAATTTGGTATGAAAGCCTAAATCTCCTATGCATCCGTTGTGGATGTTTGGGCCACAAAACCCTAAACTTTCCATCATTTACAACACCCTCATAACCACAAAAAGCAGCAGACCCACCTTCTACTACGCAGCCACTGGTGCAAGCTTCCAATCAAGAATGGAAAACAGTAAAATTTTCAAGATGTCGATCCCCACCCCATCCACGAGCACATCAAAAAGCACAAGGAAATTCTATTCCTTCCACCACGAAGGATTCTCTATTCGGTGATTGGCAGCACAACCATGCAACCACACCCGTTAAGACACGTGTCATGTCCACAGGTAAGGCGGTAGCCCAGGAAGACAACCCAGGTCAGTATATATTTTCAAATATCTCTACTGAGCATATTAATTTTCCTGTTAATTCTCACATTAGGTTTATTCCCCCTACAAAATCTTCATCATCACAACTAGAGATTGCTAATAAACAAACTGCTAATCAAATACATCTCCCTCCTCAAATACACCCCACCTCCATGCCCTACACTCATCCAAAATCACACCCAATAGGCATGCATGCATGCCACTCATCTACTTCAGCAACCAATAAATACGTGGAGCCCCAAAATTCACTACTCTTTCCCCCAAGTAAACCTGAACCCATAGACTCTCCTAGAGGCCCAATAACTATCCTCTATGAAACTACACAAACCCACCCCAACACTCCAACCGCGATTCCAATTCCCAATAGTCCTAATGATTATGTTCCCTCCCTTTCTACAATATCCAAAAGCCCACACACTGATTTCCCGTCTCAACCCAATGAACCTGCCTCACTACAACTCTTATTCATATATAACCAAGACATAACCTCTCCTTCTCACAATATTCCCAACCCTTCAAATGCAAAACCATCATCACTGCCCATACACAAGAACTCACATACATCACCCGCCTCAACCTCCATTCCAACTCCTTCTCCCAGCATCAACTCCCTTGTAAACAACCATGTAATCCCAGCATCACCTCCCTCAAACCCCTTACCACCGGATTTACACATCCCAAAGCCCTTATATTCCTCCTCAACCACCACAATCGTGGCTGGAGATGGGCCTCCTGGGACATGCCCTAACCTTCTCACTCATGATCAACGACCAAGAGTACTTGATCATGATCCAGAATCCATCCGACATAGCACAAATAATTCTGGAGGGGATGCAGATAGGTTGGGAGACTTATACTCAACTCCCACACACACAGAATTGGTCCAAACCCCACTCCTCTCGCGACAAATGCCACAAGTCCCAGGAGATCTTCCTTTTTATCCTCTACAATCCTCATCTCAGCTTCTGACGAGATGGATTCACCAGCACATGACCTTCTACAACCCCATGCAGTTACCACATCCACCTCCTCTATCCATGGAACCACTGGTGCAATTACCTCCTCTTTCTCCAGCCAGTCCCCCGGATCTTCACCTAGCACCACCAACACAGGAGATTCCTTTAGGTATAACCCAACAGGAGATCTCACAATTAGCAGAAGAATTAAGGGAAACTCGAAAAGACCTTCTGGACCTATTAGGAATTCAAGTCTTGGTCCTAAAGGAGCAGCATCAAAAAAAGGTTTACCTGAACTGTCCACCAAATCGCAAAAAATGTCTTCTCAAGCTTCGTCCCACTATAAACCCAGATGTAGGCAAGTTTGTACTAGTGGTCATTCTGACACTGATTCCAGGAGCTCCGACAGTTCCTAGGTCTAAAACTAGCTCATCTTCTACACCCCTGGCACGCTCACAAGACTTTAGGCGCAATTTTAGGTCACTACTAGACTACCATCACCCCTCTTCAGTGGTTCTTCTAGAAACGCATCTCCCCGACCATACTCACACTAGGGATGATTTTAACTTTACGGGCTTAGTATCAGTAGGGGCGGAATACAACAATGTGGGTGGTGTAGCTATCCTTTGGGATGACCAAGTCTTAAAACTAGAGGAAGTAGCATTAACAAATCAAGAGCTCCACTGCATGATTGAGGTACGTACCCTTGCAAAAACTTTTTTATTCTCTGCCATATATGCGGGCCCTATTTTGCATGAACGCCAAATTCTATGGCAGAATCTGAGTTGTATAGCAGCACAATATGAGGGACCTTGGATGATGGGTGGCGACTTCAATGAAGTCACACGTGCCATAGAAAAGTTTGGTGGAAGGTCTGTTAATAATAATCGTAATATTTGTTAATTGTCTAAATAAATGTAGACTAGTTGATTTAGGTTACTGTGGTGTCAAGTTTACTTGGTCAATAATCGTACTACTCATCACACAATTATGGAACGTTTAGATCATCTTGTTGCAAATTATTCTTGGATTAACATGTTCCAAGAAGCTTTAGTACAACATTTTCCTCACACTCACTCCGACCATTGTCCTTTGTTGTTTAGTCTCTTACCCAAATCTTCAATTACTTCGAAACCTTTTCGATTTGAAAGCATTTGAAACTCACATCCAACAATGAGGCCTCTAATTTCTAATGTGTGGACACAAAATAATCACTGCCTTCTTCCATCTATTGATCAATTCCAATAGAAGTTCAACAATGGAATGTGTCCACTTTTGGTAACATCTTCAAAAGAAAAAAGAATATTCTCAATCGAATAGGGGAAATACAAAATCCACCCACTACCCAACAAGCTCTTTCCTTCAACATCTTGAATAAGATCTTATCAAGAAATTTAACTACATTCTTAAATTGGAAGAGATTTTTGGAAGCTAAAATCACGTATTAATTGGCTTAATGATGGAGATGCAAATACACGATTCTTCCACCTAAGTATNTCCAACAATGAGGCCTCTAATTTCTAATGTGTGGACACAAAATGATCACTGCCTTCTTCCAGCTATTGATCAATTCCAAATAGAAGTTCAACAATGGAATGTGTCCACTTTTGGTAACATCTTCAAAAGAAAAAAAAAATTCTCAATCGAATAGGGGGAATACAAAAATTCACCCACTACCCAACAAGCTCTTTCCTTCAACATCTTGAACAAGATCTTATCAAGGAATTTAATTACATTCTTAAATTGGAAGAGGATTTTTGGAAGCTAAAATTACGTATCAATTGGCTTAATGATGGAGATGCAAATACACGTTTCTTCCACCTAAGTACTCTCCAGCGAAGAAGGAAAAATAGAATTAACGCTCTAAAGGATGACGTAGGAAACTGGCACTTTGATTCACAATATATTACTTCCTCAGTTATGGAATACTTTGGCAATTTATTTACAACTTCTTTGTCCTCAGTTCCTAAATGCTCATTCCCAAATAATCATGGTATTCTACCTCATTCTGTTGTGAATGATCTCATAGCACCCCTATTTAATATGGAAATTCTGTGCTCACTTAAATTTTTTAAACCTTACAAGGCACCTGGACCGGATGGTCTTCATCCGCATTTTTACCAACACTACTGGCCCGAGGTGTAACAACCAGTTTTAAACATCTGTCATGACGTCTTTACAACCCAATGCACACCTACTACCATAAATAAAACATACATTTTTCTTATACCAAAACAACAAACAACCTCTCAACTAACCCACTATAGGCCCATCAGCCTATGTTATACTATATATAAAATAATTACCAAAATAATTGTTAACTGTATAAAGCCATACTTACCAAGTATAATTGGACCTACACAATCTAGTTTTTTGACTTCACGTCGGGCGGCAGATAATGCAATCATTGTCCAAGAAATAATTAGACATTTTAGTCGCATTAAGGGCAAACGCGGTTTGGCTTTAAACAAATTAGACCTTGAAAAGGCCTTTGATCGTATGAAATGGTCTTTTATACGGAATGCCCTACTCTTTTTCCACTTCCCCCAACAACTAATTAATCTAATAATGTCATGTATTTCTACTTCGTCCATATCCATACTCCTCAATGGTTCACCCACACCATACTTCACTCCTTCACGTGAGCTTAGACAAGGTGATCCTTTATCACCATATTTATTCCTCGTTTGCATGGAAATGTTCTCACAAAGTATTAACGTCTCTGTCGACTATACTATGTGGGACCCAATTAAACTATCTACTAATGGTCCTCCAATTTCCCACCTATTTTTTGCGGATGACATCATCCTTGCTACTAAAATTACCTCTAAATCATGCCATGCAATCATTGACAATCTTAACTTCTTTACTTCTCACTCGAGGAAAAAAATTAACTTCCAAAAATCTAAAATCTTCTTCTCCAAAAATACAACCCATGCAGATAAGGCTTATGTACTTTCTTCCTTCAATATGATGGAATGAACAAAAATAGGAAAATACTTAGGTTTTCCCATCACCACTTCACGATCCACCACTAGAGACTATCAGTTTTTGATAGACAATTTCAAAGCATGCCTTGCAGGATGGAAAACCAACCTTTTATCTAAAGCTGGAAGGGTTACCCTTATCAAATCTACATTAAACTCCCTCCCAACACATGTTATGCAACTCTTTAAGTTACCATACTCAATTCTCTTCAAATTAAATCAATATCAACGTAATTTCTTATGGGGATCCACGTTGACTGTGAAAAAACTTCATCTCATTCACTAGGACAAAGTTACCATGCCAAAGAATAGGGGTGGGTTGGGTATTCCTAATTTAACGATTAAAAATAATTTCTTACTAGCAAGTACGGCATGGAGGCTTTTTAATTCTTAAAAATCCTACTGGGCCTCTATTTTAATCTCTAAATATGCCAAAAAATGCACTTCAACCTCCACTCACTCCATAACGTGGAAAAATTTAATGCACGACTGACACTATTGCCAACATGGCATCCTATGGAAACCTGCTAATGGAAACAACATCAATTTTTGGCATGAACTTTGGTTCCAACCTAATACCACATTAAGGAAATTACTTCATGGGCCTTTACTGGAGCAAGAGTTGCAAGCTCCTATTTCAACATTCCGCCCACATAATTCTTGGGACCTCTCTTCTATATCATATGTTATCCCGAACTCCATTAAGCACCAACTATTTAGCATCTGCTACACTCAAAACCAACATTCTTACGATCAAATTATATGTGGACTAACCCATAATGGAGAATTCACAGTAAGGTCTATGTATAATGCTTTACATACTACAAACACCAACTTTTCACAATCTCTGACAGATTTCCAATGGATATGGAGGCTAAAATTGCCACCAAAAATTACTCACGTTATTTGGCTACTTGTCCACAACCGACTTCTTACCTCTT
Source organism: Nicotiana knightiana (assembly GCA_005239525.1). Taxonomy (NCBI): domain Eukaryota; kingdom Viridiplantae; phylum Streptophyta; class Magnoliopsida; order Solanales; family Solanaceae; genus Nicotiana; species Nicotiana knightiana. The sequence continues at coordinate 43,307 of ML368287.1, read as the reverse complement.
CATATATTCATCATTTTTTAAATATAGTACCTTTCATGCACTGCCCCGTATGTACGACTACTGTTGAAACACTTACTTATATCTTCTTCGAATGTCACGTGGTTGTTGCCCTTTGGAATCAACTACAAATATGCATCCCCCACTCCCTACGGCATACTCTCAAGCGAATAAATGGCTTCACTCCTTTGTAATGACGAATCAAATACTACAAACCAAGCCACTTCCCTCATCAACATTAATCTCTTTTACACTTTGGAATCTTTGGTAAAATCGTAACAATAATACTTTCCATCACACAAAAAACTATGTCAATTTGACATCTCTCATACATGTTGTACAGGAATTTCATTACCTAGGCACTCCAAGCTCAAGAACAAAGGTAGAGAAAATTCCAATGTATATCAAATGGGAATCCCCAAGCCCTCTTCAATTCAAATTAAATACGGATGGTGCTACTAGCTCAGTTTCAAATCTATTCGGATATGGGAGAATTTTTAGAGAATCATTAGCAAATTGGAATTAGGGTTTGTTGTTACCAATTACACTGTGTCCATAATCCAGGCTGAATTACTTGCATTACTACATGGTTTAAAACTGGCCCTTACACACAGGCTCACCCCACTACTGGTGGAGGTGGACTCTGAAGAATTTATTATACTACTACATGATCCTAACCTTATTCATCTTAACTTACTCAACGATTGCAGGTCCGTTCTTCTTCAACTGGGTAATCCAAGGGTTCAACACACTTATAGGGAGCAGAACAAGGTAGCTGACTGTGATGACCCAAAAAGTCATCTCGTATTTTCCTAGCTAATTATATGTTTCGAGGTCATGAAAACTTCCTTATATCTCACCTCTAATTGCGTGTGTATCCCGGGCGTGTAGCCGGGAAACCTTTATGTGAAAAACTGATAAAAATGATAATTTTGTATTAGAAATTTGAATAAAGTTGACTTCGGTCAATGTTTTTGGTAAATGGACCCGGATCCATGACGGTCACGGAGGGTCCGTAGGAAAATATGGGACTTGGGCATATGCCCGGACTCGAATTCCGAGGTCCCAAGTCCGAGAAATAATTTTTTAAAAAAAATTGTTTTCTGAAAAATATAAAGGTTTTTGAAAATAAAATGCTATGTGAAACCTGTGGTGTCGGGCATGTATCTTGGTTCCGGAGCCCGTTACAGGTTTGATACGATTTATATATGTTATCTGTGAAGTTTGTAAATAACCGAACTTCGTTTGGCGTGATTCAGACCTTAAATGCAAAAAAATTGGTGTTTAAAGAAGTTTTGAGAAATTTCATTTATCTTGAGGTTAATTCGATGCTTATGATGTTATTTTAGTGATTTGATTACTCGTATAAGTCCGTAAGATATTTTTGAGGTTGTGTGTATATTTCATTTTAAGCCCCGAGGGCTCGGGTGTGTTTCGGATAAGCGTCGGGGTGTTGAAACTTATAAAAAAATCTGGTTTTTGTTGTTGTTATGACTGTTGTCCCTCCTTTATATGCGATCGCATAGACTTAGACGTTATCTCATAGTGTAAATTTGAAGTGCCCAGTTTTTCTTCTACGCGTTCGCAGGAATCCATCCGCGATCGCGGAAGCCAGCCTGCTCCTTATACGCGATCGCATAAGATATTCCGCGATCGCGTAGAGCATTTTTGCCCTGTGATATTTTTCCTCTACGCGATCGCGCCTTGATCCCCGCGATCGTGATGCTTTAAAATCCTCGGCAGATTATAAGTTTCTAAAATCGGGGGTTTCACCATTTTAAACATACTTTGACTTCTAGAACTCGATTTTGGGCGACTCCTTGAGGGATTTTCACACAAATCGAATGGGTAAGTGTTCTTCCACTAGAATTAAATATACTTCATGAATCAGTTCTTGTTTTTATCATTTAAATTGTGTTTTGGGTTGAGGGGATTGCGAGTACTGAAAGAAAACTTCAAAAAAAGAAAATTCATGATTTGAATGACCAAATATTATCGGAATTGGATAAATTTAGTATGGGTGAACTCGTATCGGAATGGGTAATCAGAATTTATAAAATTTGTCGGGTTCCAAGGTGCGGGTCCGGGGGTCGACTTTTGGGTCGATTTCTATGATTTTCAAAAGATTGAGACGTTATTATTCGGAATCGTTCCTTATACATTTTATGTGTATTTTGAAGTTGTTTTAGTTGATTGTAAGCCGTCCGGAGGTCTTTCCGCCCGAGAAGTATATTTTCGAGTACCGAGTTATCGTCTTTGAGGTAAGTATCTTGTCTAACCTTGTGTGGGGGAACTACTCCTTAGGATTGAGTCTTCTTTGTTGATTGTAGTCCGTGTATACGAGGTGACGAGTGTGTACTTGGACTTATTTGCAATTAGATTGGCCTTTTAGGATTCGTAGGTTCTTATATTACCTGTGTATGATTTGTAATTGTTACATTTGAATCCTTGGTTGTTAATTTCATCCCTTCCTGTTTAAATTAGAATTAGTTGTCTCTTGGATACCTTCGTTGGCTATTTGACTTTACTTGATTTAACTGGATATTCTACTTCTTTTATCATCATGCTATATTTTCTTCCTAGCTTGCCTAATTGACTATAATTAGTGTCATCTAGCCTTATAATTGACTAGCCGTAGTTGAAACATCTATTCGTTGGAGTCAAGCATGCCCGTGAGTCTTACATCGTGATTTATATGACTATTTCCTTAAGTGCTACTTAGGTCAAATTGTTAGACATTTATGTTATTGGTATTTCCTTGATGTTTCCTGTTACCGGGATTGTGTGGTTTCTCTTATTAATCCGTTGTTGATGATGTTGGTTTCCTTGTTGACTCCCTTGCCGGGATGTTATGGTTTCTATTACCGTTTATGTTGTTAATGATATTGTTTTCATTGTTGACTCCCTTGCCAGGATGTTATGGTTTCTATTACCGTTTATATTGTTAATGATATTGTTTTCATTGTTGACTCCCTTGCCGTGATGTTACGGTTTCTATTATCATTTATGTTGTTAATGATATTGTTTTCATTATTTACTCCCTTGCCGGGATAGTATGAGTTCCATTGTGGTTTATACTGTTGATGATACTGTTTGCGTCGTTGACTCCCTTTCCGGGACGTTGTGATTTATGGTTCTTATTATTGATCTCCCTTGTTAAATTGTTGATTATGTTATTTAGCAAGGCGGAACATTCCGTGCTATGTTTATGTTATTTAGCACGAGGGAAAATTCCGTGCCATGTTTATGATATTTAGCACGAGGGAACATTCCGTGCCATGTTTATGATATTTAGCATGAGGGGACATTCCGTGCCATATTATGTTATGTTAGCACGAGGGGACATTCCGTGCCATGTTATGTTATGTTAGCACGAGGGGACATTCCGTGCCATGTTATGTTATGTTAGCACGAAGGGACATTACGTGTCGTATTTATGCATTATTATTTCTGTTGTTCCTGTTTGCTATTTACTGCATTTACGGGCAAGATTTGATATTTCTCATGTACTGCATGGCAATTTCTGAGTTACGGACTGAGTTCCGGCAGATTAAATCTTGAGGAGATTTTGATCAAGAGATTTTATTGAAAAGTATTATTGAAGAAGCAATGGTTTGAAATGATTGTAATTGAATGACTTTTACATCGAAGGTATATTTGAAAAGTACTATTCTTGCCTAAAATGATATTTGAAAGTCATTTATTGGGAAAGCATCTTTGAAAAGTTTCGTATTTTGAAAGAAACTATGTTTTACATAATTCTCTCTATTAAATATACTTATATATACTTTTGGAGAAAGTATGTTTTCAAAGGAAACTCTTCCATACAAAAATGATTTTATTTTCAAAACTTTTTCATATGAACTATTGTTTAAAGATTTCCACCAGTCTATGGATTTTAATGACTAAGGCCCGATGTGAACAAACCGATGTAGAGTTGAGTTATTGGCGTTCTGTATTGTCTTGTGTTTCCTTTCATTTTGGCTTGCTTTGATGTCCATCTCTCTTTGTATTTTGTACTGTTTCGTGATTGATTTCTGTAATTTCCTTCCGCTTTATATTGTCATTGTTGTAAATTATTCCGTGAAGTCTTAGATAGGTGGAGTAGTGACGAGGACTAGTCAAGACACCATTGGTCTACACATAAATAACATTAATATAGAAATGATCGAACATTACCCAAGGTTACTTTTGATACTTACTGGGCACCGCTATGGTGTGCTCATACTACACTTCCGCATATTTTTGTTTGCAGATCTAGGTATATATTCTAGTAGCTGTGTGGATGATTGCCGAGGAGACTCAAGGTAACCTGCTGCTGCATTTGCAGGTGTCGGAGTCACCTTCTTCGTATTTATTCATACACTGTTGTATTTATTTCCATACAATTATACTTGGAAGTTGTAGAAGATTCGTAGAGCTTATGACTTGTACTACCGGTTTTGGGAAAGTTTGTACATTCTGTTGAGATTCTATATGTAGGCTGTTAGTTTTCCTTTATTTATTGTTGTTTCATTAACTTCTAGGCTTACCTATTCCCTAAGACTAGGTGCCATCACGATACCCAACGGAGGGAAATTGGGTCGTGACAAGTTGGTATCAGAGCTCTAGGTTCATAGGTGCTACGAGTCATAAGCGAGTTTAGTAGAGTCTTGCGGATCGGTACGGAGACGTCTGTACTTATCTTCGAGAGGCTACAGAACTATTAGGACAATTTCACTTCCTTCATTCCTATCGTGCGAGTTTATTAATTTTGAAGTTTGAAATTATCGTTCCATTCTCTCACCGATAGGTGAGGACACGAACGGCGGTTCATAATGATGTTACCCGAAGCAAGTGTCACAAGGGTTAGAGACATAGGCCAACGAAGAGCACGTGTCGCAGTTAAGATGCCTACCAGAGCAGCCGTTGAGGAGTCGCCAGTGGTTCTAATTGGGGAACAAGTGCTGGGGGTGCCTGTTACTACCCAGAACTTCAGGAGACCTGAGCACAATTTTGAGTATAAGTGGTACATTGACTCGGGCAGGGTTGATTCTAGTGCACCAGTTGCTTCACAGATCAGGGGAGGAGTTTAGACTCCCATTGTCTACACTCCAGAGTAGCGAGATCATATTGGTCAGATACCCGTTGTCATGACAACATGACATGTGGTTTCAGTTCAGTCCGTGGTTAGGACAGTAGCATCGGAGGAAGAATACCTTGGACGGTAGAGGTACAGGAAGTACCACCCTTCTATCTTTCAGTGGATTGGCGGCAGATGGTGCCCAGGGTTTCCTAGAGAAGTGTCACTATATTCTTCGTACTTTGGGTAATGTGAAGACGAGCAGGATTGCTTTTGTCACGTCTCAGGTCCAGAGTAGTGGGTTGATCAGTAGTGACAACTTATGAGTTGGGGTCATCTGGCCGAGTTAGCTTCACTAGCATGGATTCAGCTTTCAGAGATGCTTTGAGGGAGGTTGCACCTCAGTTCCTTCGGGATGTACGATGCACGGAGTTTGAGTAGTTGCGTCAGGGCACTGTGTCACTATGGGAGCATGTCGTTAGATTCAGTGAGTGGGCCAGACATGCACTTCGCTTGGTTGCTTCAGCTGAGAGATGAGTCCGTAGAGTCATTTGGGAGATTCATGCATGATATTCGGTTTAGCGGGACTCGAGAGTTAGAGTAGGATGCCTCATTTCAGGAGGTAGTAGGGATTGCTCGCTGGTTAGAGTGCTCGTGGGACCGGGAGCGAGAAGATAGATGAGATCGGGGAGAGAGTTCAGGGAGGCAATGAGGCCTCGTAGATCAGAGGAATCTACTAGTCCGTATTATGGAGGCAAGGTACGACACGGTAGAAGTTTTGTGGGTCAACTAGTTCAGTTTGCATTACCAGCTTCGCATGGGATTTCAGGTACTCATGGGTCTCAGAGGATTCGTATTGTATGTTTTTCCACAGCCATGTCGGCTGCGAGATTATTTTCAGTATGGGGATGTTAGCTACAGGGTGAGAGATTGTTCCAGGATTTCAGGTAGGTGTGTGGTAGCAGGGTAGTTAGGTGAGTAGAGGGACCCTAAGAGGGGGAGACCCGACCCATTGTTGTGTTTCATATAGTAAAATAGAGGCCGTTGTGCCAGATATCATCACACAGTTATGTTTTGATGTGTTTCAGAGGGGCATCAATTGTAATTCATTATAGTTCTGCTGGTCGGAATGAGTTCCCTTATTTGTTGTTTCATTTATGGGTGAGTTCCATGTTTTGCACTCCATTTTGTGTTTGCTCCTGTTGGGAGATTTTATGAGTAGTAGGCCGTGTCTATCGTGGTTCATTTCATTCTTGATAGTGGTGAAACTGGAAGTGAGTCCTTGTTGTTCTTCGTGGTATGCTTTATGTGATTTTCCTGAGTATTTTGTTTACGAGTTATGATTTGATATTCCATCAGCTAGCGTATGATATATTTTCGGTATGTGATTTAGAGTTGAGGGCAAGGTCCTCGTTATATTTGGGATTCGATATGTTTGGACCGGGCTGAGTACCGAGGTGCAATTTTATCAAGATGGAATCCTTGTGATTTTTTCATATGTTTTGCTTCTTCCTTGTTATATTGCTTTTGGTAAGTCGGTATTGATGGAGAGTTGTGCCAATGGGCTTGTTTGATAGTTCCTTTATATGTTTCTATTTTCATATTCAGTCATTTCGTTATATGTTTCTTTAGTTTAGTTTGCAGGATGTGTGCCTGGTGGTGGTAGTTGTGGCTCGGTGTTTCGAGTGCCTAATAATGAAGTCTTCGTGTTCATTGCATCATTATCAGTGTTATGGGGTTTGTAAACAGAGTTCTTTCTGATGTGGGGTTGATTGCCAATGTCGAGTTGATTTCGGGCAGCTATTGTGATCAAAAGTGTTATATGAGCCTATGTGTGATGTACTATGTTGTATGGTCGTGCCTTGTGGGTGTAGTCATGAGTTGATGTAGCTGATTGAGGCTAATGTCGGATATGGATTTAGAATCGGGTATTCTGTAAATGAGTAGAGGGTGAGAAGTAGAGGTATGAGGCTTATCGGTGAATGTGAAGGCTATATTGCGGTTGTGATTGTACCATCGGGATTATGAGGGTTTGGGTGACGTGGGATCACCCGCGGGTATGTGTCAAAAGTATAAAATTAGTGATTGGATGAGTTCAAGGTGAATCATGTCACGTTCGAGGACGAACGTTTGTTTAAGAGGGGGAGGATGTGATGACCCAAAAGGTCATCCCGTATTTTCCTAGCTAATTATATGTTCCGAGGTCGTGAAAACCTCCTTCTATTTCACCTTGAATTACGTGCGCAGCCCAGACGTGTAGCCGGGAAGCCTTTATGTGAAAAACTGATAAAAATGATAATCTTGTATTAGAAATTTAAATAAAGTTGACTTCGGTCAATATTTTTTGGTAAACGTACCCGGACCCGTGATTTGACGGTCCCGGAGGGTCCGTAGAAAAATATGGGACTTGGGCGTATGCCCGGACTCGAATTTTGAGGTCCCAAGTCCAAGAAATGAATTTTAAAGAAAATTATTTTCTGAAAAATAGAAAGGTTTTTGAAAATAAAATGTTATGTGAAACCTGTGGTGTCAGGCCCGTATCTTGGTTCCGGAGCTCGATACAGGTTCGATACGATTTGTATGTGTTATCTGTGAAGTTTGGAAATAAACGGACTTTGTTTGGCGTGATTCAGACCTTAAATGCAAAAAAAATTGGTGTTTAAAGAAGTTTTGAGAAATTTCATTTATCTTGAGGTTAATTCGATGCTTATGATGTTATTTTGGTGATTTGATTACTCGAGTAAGTCCGTAGGATATTTTTGAGGTTGTGTGTATATTTGGTTTTGAGCCCCGAGGGCTCGGTGTGTTTCCGATAGGCGTCGGGGTGTTGAAACTTAGAAAAAATCTTGTTCTTGCTGATGTTATGACTGTTGTCCCTCCCTTCTATGCGATCGCATAGCCTTAGACGCGATCGCATAGTGTAAATTTGAAGTGCCCAGTTTTTCTTCTACGCGTTCGCAGGAATCCATCCGCGATTGCGGAAGCCAGCCTGCTCCTTATACGCGATCGCATAAGCTATTCTGCGATCGCATAGAGCATTTTTGACCTATGATATTTTTCCTCTACGTGATTGCGCCTCGATCCCCGCGAGCGCGATGCTTTAAAAGCCTGGGCATATTATAAGTTTCCAAAATCGGGGGTTTTACCATTTTAAACATATTTTGACTTCTAAAACTCAGTTTTGGGCGATTCCTTAAGGGATTTCACACAAATCGAATGGGTAAGTGTTATTCCACTAGAATTAAATATAGTTCATGAATTAGTTCATGTTTTTATCATTTGAATTGTGTTTTGGTTGAGGGGATTGTGGGTTTTGAAAGAAAACTTCAAAAAATGAAAATTCATGATTCGAATGACCAAATATTATCGGAATTGGATAAATTTAGTATGGGTGAACTCGTATCGGAATGGGTAATCGGAATTTGTAAAATTTGTCGGGTTCCGAGGTGCGGGTCCGGGGGTCGACTTTTGGGTCGATTTCTATGATTTTCAAAATATTGAGACTTTATTATTCGAAATCGTTCCTTATACGTTTTATGTGTATTTTGAAGTTTTTTTAGTTGATTGTAAGCCGTCCGGAGGTCTTTCCGTCCGAGAAGTATATTTTTGAGTACCGAGTTATCGTCTTTGAGATAAGTATCTTGCCTAACCTTGTGTGGGGGAACTACCCCTTAGGATTGAGTCTTCTTTGTTGATTGTAGTCCGTGTATACGAGGTGACGAGTGTGTACTTGGACTTATTTGCAATTAGATTGGCCTTTTAGGATTCGTAGGTTCTTATATTACCTGTGTATGATTTGTAATTGTTACATTTGAATCCTTGGTTGTTAATTTCATCCCTTCCTGTTTAAATTAGAATTAGTTGTCTCTTGGATACCTTCGTTGGCTATTTGACTTTACTTGATTTAACTGGATATTCTACTTCTCTTATCATCATGCTATATTTTCTTCCTAGCTTGCCTAATTGACTATAATTAGTGTCATCTAGCCTTATAGTTGACTAGCCGTAGTTGGAACATCTATTCGTTGGAGTCAAGCATGCCCGTGAGTCTTACATCGTGATTTATATGACTATTTCCTTAAGTTCTACTTAGGTCAAATTGTTAGACATTTCTGTTATTGGTATTTCCTTGATGTTTCCTATTACAGGGCCTTTGTTGAAGTTGAGTTTATCCCGAGAAGTTAACTGTTAAGTGAGATTGGTTATAGTTGTTTCCCTTACCGGGATTGTGTGGTTTCTCTTATTAATCCGTTGTTGATGATGTTGGTTTCCTTGTTGACTCCCTTGCCGGGATGTTATGGTTTCTATTACCGTTTATGCTGTTAATGATATTGTTTACATTGTTGACTCCCTTGTCAGGATGTTATGGTTTCTATTACCGTTTATGTTGTTAATGATATTGTTTTCATTGTTGACTCCCTTGCCGGGATGTTATGGTTTCTATTACCGTTTATGTTGTTAATGATATTGTTTTCATTGTTGACTCCCTTGCCGTGATGTTACGGTTTCTATTATCGTTTATGTTGTTAATGATATTGTTTTCATTATTTACTCCCTTGCCGGGATAGTATGAGTTCCATTGTGGTTTATACTGTTGATGATATTGTTTGCGTCGTTGACTCCCTTTCCGGGACGTTGTGATTTATGGTTTTTATTGTTGTTTATGTTATTTAGCAAGGGGGAACATTCCGTGATATATTTATGTTATTTAGCACGAGGGAAAATTCTGTGTCATGTTTATGATATTTAGCACGGGAAAACATTCTGTGCCATGTTTATGATATTTAGCACGAGGGAAAATTCCGTGCCATGTTTATGATATTTAGCACGAGGGAACATTCCGTGCCATGTTTATGATATTTAGCATGAGGGGACATTTTGTGCCATGTTATGTTATGTTAGCACGAGAGGACATTCTGTGCCATGTTATGTTATGTTAGCACGAGGGGACATTCCGTCCCATGTTATGTTATGTTAGCACGAAGGGACATTCCGTGCCGTATTTATGCATTATTATTTCCATTGTTCCTGTTTGCTATTTACTGCATTTACGGGCAAGATTTGATATTTCTCCTGTACCGCATGGCAGTTTCTGAGTTACAGACTGAGTTCTAGAGGATTAAATCGTGAGGAATTTTGATCAAGAGATTTTATTGAAAAGTATTATTGAAGAAGCAATGGTTTGAAATGATTATAACTGAATGACTTTTACATCGAAGGAATATTTGAAAAGTACTAGTCTTGCCTAAAATGATATTTGGAAGTCATTTATTGGGAAAGCATCTTTGGAAAGTTTCGTATTTTGAAGAAACAATGTTTTACGTAATTCTCTCTATTAAATATACTTATATCTACTTTTGGAGAAAGTTTGTTTTCAAAGGGAACTCTTCCATACTAAAATAATTTTATTTGCAAAACTTTTTCATATGAACTGTTGTTTAAAGATTTCCACCAGTTTATGAATTTTAATGGCTAAGGCCCGATGTGAACAAACCGACGTAGAGTTATTGGCGTTCTCTATTGTCTTGTGTTTCCTTTCATTTTGGCTTGCTTTGATATCCATCTCTCTTTGTATTTTGTACTGTTTTGTGATTGATTTCTGTAATTTCCTTCCGCTTTATATTGTCGTTGTTGTAAATTATTCCGTGAAGTCTTAGATAGATATAACGTTCGATCATTTCTATATTCATGTTATTTATTGTGTAGACCAGTGGTGTCTTGACTAGTCCTCATCACTACTCCACCGAGGTTAGTCTTGATACTTAGTAGGCACCGCTATGGTGTGCTCATACTACACTTCTGCACATTTTTGTGTACAGATCCAGGTATATATTGTAGTAGCTGTGTGGATGATTGCCGAGGAGACTCAAGGTAACCTACTGCTGCGTTTGCAGGCGTCGGAGTCACCTTCTTCGTATTTATTCACACACTGTTTTATTTATTTCCATACAATTGTACTTCGAAGTTGTAGAAGATTCATAGAGCTTATGACTTGTACTACCGGTTTTGGGAAATTTTGTACATTCTGTTGAGATTCTATATCAAGGTTGTTAGTATTCCTTTGTTTATTTTTGTTATTCAGTAACAGCTAGGCTTACTTAGTCCCTAAGACTAGGTGCCATCACGATACCCAAATGAGGGAAATTGGGTCGTGACACTGACGGCCTGGCACATCATTTTTTGAAGACCTCCTCTACGCCACAATACGCTCAATACTATGAGCCACCCTCTTTTGTCACAACCATACTGCATGCTGACCATATGGGCAAAGGTTCCACTCGCCATATTTTGCCAAGTTTAATGGAACGTTCAATACTTACCTTTTCCTTTTTGCCACAACGTCCTTATTCGCCCATGCAAGGAAATGCACTAGTTAGAAACTCAGTAGGACTCCCCCTAGCGCTCCCTATAGGTTTAGTTGGATAATTATGTAATATGTAATATGGATGATGTATTATGTAGTATATACTGTGTTGTAATCCTGTTTACTTAATATAATCTTTCATTACCAAAAAAAATGTTATCGATTGTCGTTTGGGATTTCAAGCCTAGGAATAGCTCTATATGTTGTTTCTGGTCTTAGGAGTGCGTCCGGATGTGGATTTGGAGGTTCGTAGGTCATTTAGGGGTCATTTCGCGAAAACTTAAAAATTTAAAGGTTTTTGGGAATTTTGACCGTGAGTGAACTTTTGATATCGGGGTCGGATTCCAATTTCGGAAGTTGGAGTATGTCTATAATGTCAAATGCGACTTCTGTGCAAACAGACGTAATTTGATAGGTTTCGGAATCGGATGTTGAAGTTTGAAGTTCTTAAGTTCATTAAGCTTGAATTGGGGTGTGATTCGTGGTTTTAACGTTATTTGATGTGATTTGAAGGCTCAAATAAGTTCGTATTGCATTTTGGAACGTGTTGGTATAATTGGTTGAGGTCCCGAGGGCCTCGTGTGGATTCCAGATGGTCAACTGATCGAATTTGGATTTGGATAAAGAGTTGAAGCAGCTGGGAATCTGGTGCAATCGCACTTGCATAAAAAGGGCCGCAGATGCGAGCCCGCAGAAGCGGCCCAGTGGTCGTAAAATCGAAAAGGGAGTGAGGGACTAGGAGTCCGAAGGTGCGGAAGATTTTCCGCAGAAGCGGATGCGCACCTGCGGGTGAATGAGCGCAGAAGCGGAGGAGTTGGCCTTAGGGGAGAGTCGCACCTGCGAGGAATTCTCCGCAGAAGCGGAGGCACAGAAGCGGCTAAGGGACAGCAGGTGCGAAGGCCGGGCTGGGCAGTGAGTTGTTTTAAGACGAGACTTGGCCCATTTCTTTCATTCTCTCTTGGTTTGCGGCGATTATTGGAGAGATTCAAGTGGAGGTTTCCTAATCTAAACTAAACAATATATCATATGAGATCAAGTTCACAGAAGAGGAAATAATTTATGTTTTAGTGAGCAAAAATGAGATTTTTGAAATAATGGCCCGTGTACGTACTCGTCACCTCACGTACACGGCGTCCACACAACATTTAGCATCCAATATCCTAACAAAAAATTAGGCAAGCCACTTACCTCGACAGCTCAAATCAACTCGGAATCACGTTCTTTCCACGAGTACCAAACTCCGAATAGCCCGAATCTATTCAAATAAATTACCTAATGTAAATATCACTACGAGCAACTAGTTCGACTAATAAATTCGAAGCTAAAGCACGAAATTAGGAAAATTGCCGAAAAAGTCCCACGGGCCCACGTCTCGGAATCGGGGTAAAAATCACAAATTCCGAACATCCATTCGCTCACGAATCTAACCATACCAATTTTACACTAATCTGATACCAAAATCTCGATCAAAACCCAAAAACTTGGCCTAAGAACTTTATCCAAAATTTTCCCAATTTTCCACCAAAATTTCAAAATTAAAGGATGGATTTAAGTGTAGATTCATGGAAATTAGCCTAAACCAAGTAGGAATTACTTACCCAACTCCCCCAGGTAAAAATCTCTTCAAAAATCGCACTTTCCCGAGATCCCAAGTTCAAAATATGAATTATGGCTTAAACCCTCGATTTTGGGTTTTTAAGATTCTGCCCAGCACATTTCTTCACTGCGATCGCGGACACCCAGTCACGATCGTGAATCACAACCTCATACGTGCCCTCAGAATACTCTACGTGAACGCGATGATACATTCGCGAACGCGATGCTCAGCTCACCAGACCTACGTGATCACGTAGAGGAACACCTAAAGTCCCAGCCGCCTTATTTCTTCTACGCGAACGCAACAAGGCCCGCGCGAACGCAATGACCAAGGTTGTCTACCCTATGCGATCGCATTCCATTTCTTGCGATCGCCATGAACAAAAATCCTGCATGGACTCAAAGGCTCTACGTGATCGCGGACTCCCTCACGCGATCGCGATGAACAAAAATCTGTTGTACTTACACCTGAAAACCAACAATCCCACACAAGGCTAAAAATGCTCGTTGAGCATACGAAACACACCCGAGGCCCTCGGGACCTCAATCGAACCTACCAACTAGTCCTAATACCTCATTTAAACTTGGCCGATCCTTCAAAACACATCACATAACACCAAAATCAAGAATTTTTCATGGATTCAAGCCTAAGAACTTATGAAATTTCCAAAATCCACAACAGATGCTGAAACACGTCAAAACTAGTCCGAATGACCTCAAATTTTACACGCATGTCATAAATAACACTACGAACCTATATCCCCTCTTGGAATTCCATTCCGAGCCCGATATCAAGATTTCACCTATCAGCCGAAATCGTCGAAATTCTATCTTTGGCCAATTCAAGCCTAAATCCACTACAGACCTCGAGAACACATTTCGAACACGCCCCTAATCCTGAATCACCCGACGGAGCTAACGGAGTTGACAGAAGTCCATTCCGGATCTGTCTTCGTACAGTTCCAACTACAGTCAGATTTCTAAAGCTTAAACTCATATATAGGTACTATGTGTCTAAAAACTCTCCGAATTTCGCAACTAATCATTCCGACAAGTCCCTTAAGCAGATATAAAAGTGGGGCAAACAGTTAATTAGAGGATCGGGGAGCTAACTCTCAAAACGACCGATCGGGTCGTTACATTATGCTTATGTAGTTTAGGACCCAAATCATGGTATACTTGCGATGTTTGCACCCTACTTGTTAATTTAATTGCTTGAAATTACATTGGAACTTAATAGAGAAATTGTAAAAGGTTAAATTTCACTTACTTGATTTTTGGACGGGTCACTTGACCGCTAATGACAATTGGTGCTTCTTTGAATATTAGCCTCTTAATAAATCTTGAATCGATTATTTATAAAGTATTTTCTCTTCTCATGGATCATGAAGAATGCCTCGGTAGCAGATAGATGCATCTATGGTTCGTGTCATTCGACCCTCGGCAGTGCACAATTTATATATTTGAATGTTGGATCGGGTCGTACGACCTCGACATAGTTTTTTTGTAAAAATTCTTCGAGTCTAATTATAATCGATATTGTTTCATTGGTTTGAAAGATTAATTTGTTAAATGATGGGAATTAATTTGGGATTTACTATCAGTAAAAGGATTGTTTATTTATTTCTTGTTATTGAGCATTCAGTTGTATTTACATACTTCATGCTTAATTATAATTTCGGTATTGTATTGTTAGCCCATAGTAAGTATTGAAGTCGACCCCTTGTCACTACTTCTTCGAGGTTAGGCTAGATACTTACTAGGTACGCGTTGATTTACATACTCATACTGCGCTTGCTGCACATATTGTGCAGGTATACATATATGGTTCTGTTGGCCCTCTGGGTGCAGAGGCATGGCTGTTGCGGGGACTTTATGGTGAGCTGAACTTCTTGCTACGATCCACGGCCTGCAGAGTCTCCATCAGAGTTTTTTATAATCTCCTGTCTAATTTGTATTCGAGACAGATATTGTATTTTATTATATTTCCTAGTTGATGCTTATGCACTAGTGACACCAGATTCTTGGGATCTCTATTAGATGTTTGGCATAGTGGTTCACATAACTACTATGTTATCACCTTGTAGATTTTATTTCATATTATTTAATTAAATGGTTGTTATGATTTTTAAAGTAATAAAATGATTAAATAAATTGATGTAATCGATGTTGGCTTGCCTGACGACACCGTTAGGCGCCATCACTGCCTATAGGAGAAATTGGATTGTGACAACATGGTATCAGAGCGTTAGGTTCACTTAGGTCTCACAAGCCATGACCAAGTCTAGTAGAGTCTTGTGGATCGGTACGAAGACGTATGTACTTATCTTCGAGAGGCTACAGGGTTGTTAGGATCACTTCCCTTCTTGATTCTTCATCGTGCAATTTGATTCCTATGAGGCTTATGCCTTTATTTTCTTCCTACTCATTCTTATACGATGTTGAGCACTCGTGTCGATTGAACATCAAGGAGTTGCAGTGGTACTACAGACGCAGGGCAGGATGTTTCTCCCTGCGCATTCGAGAAACTCATTATTGTCTTCTTGCGGAAGGATGTTCTGTCATTTCGGCTCAGTAGTTGTGTTTTTAATGGCTTCGAGGCTGCGTGCAGATTTCTATGATGTTCAGACGTGTTATCGCACATTATTGGTGCAATGGTTGGATGCTTGTCTATTTGTCGAGGAAGTGAATGACTTGAAAGGAGGATTTCTCATTGCATGATTTAGAGGTTCAGCATTTTTTTCCAGCGAAGGAAAAGCAACCGGACTATGAATGTTCAGGTTTAGGTTGATGGAGTAATGAGACTTGGTATTTTTTAGCGTGGTGAAATTTTCATCTATGATGGATGTCGTTGTCCTTGTTTGAATGTATTAAGTTCGCCAGTGTTATGGTCTTCATCAGTTTGCCTTCGGGGAAGGGTATTGTGAAATGGTGTTGGAGAAATGGTTGTCAAAAATAGCGGAGTGTAGAAATTTCAAAATCAAATGGGTGTTTCTAATTTCGATGGCCCGAGAAATATGATCTTAGAGGAGTATTAGAGTTAGTAACAATTGGTCAAATCAGGTTCCACTGAGATGGATTTTTCTTTGAGGCAGTATTTGGTCAGCGAAGGATGAGGAAGGACTTAAAGGAGAGGGTTTAACCAAAGTGGGAGAGTGGCAGAGTAGTAAAGGAGTTTTGTGGTAGGATCGCCACACGCCTGGAGGGAAGTTTAGGGAAATTTGGGAATCATAATGGACAATGACTAGGTCTAAGGACTTAATTTGGAATGTTGACTACTATACTGGGGAAGATTGGACACGACAGAAAGGGGTTTCCTTGATATGAAGAAGAATGCAACATGACTTCGGGTTGGAATGTATTGCCGCACTTCTAGTTGAAGTCAATGGAGAGTGAACGGAATTGTACAACTGGTGAATGAGCACGGGCTCAGGAGGGTATACTGATTTCGTAGTAACTGTACCTAGTGCAGCATCATTGGAAGATGTCGACATGGAATTTCCACTAGTGGGTTATCTCCTATGAGCAGGTTAGTAGTTGCGTGGTGTTGATGAAGCTTCTACGAATAATTCTAATGGCCATCCGGTAAGAGGTAGAATATGTGAATGCGGATAGTGATTCATAGTGTTCATGAAGTGTTTAATAGAAAGATTTTGAGAAATTCGGCGGGTTGATTGTGCAAGATCAAGTCAATAGGGAAGAAGGAATCTTGGTAGGTTTCATGGTCTTCAAGATAAGTGGGGGAGCCTACCTTCTATGATTGGATTGCATAGTTGTCTACTTGTGAGGTTTTTGGTTATCGGCATAGTGGTGCGAGCCCGCAGAAACGGCCCAGTGGTCGCAGAAGCGAAAAGGGAGTAAGGAATTGGGAGTCCGCAGGTGCAAAAAATTTCCCGCAGAAAAGGAAGCACACCTACGGGTGAATGAGCGCAGAAGCGGAGGAGATGGCCTTGGGGGAGAGTCGTACCTACAAGGAATCCTCCGCAGAAGCGGCTAAGGACCGTAGGTGCGAAATCCGGGCTGGGCAGTGAGTTGTTTTAAGACGGGATTTGTCCCATTTCTTTCATTCTCTCTTGGTTTGGGGCGATTCTTGGAGAGCTTCAAGTGGAGGTTTTAATCATCAATGGAAAGGAAAGTTATCCCTACCTATTGTGAGTTAAACATAAGGATTTTATATGGGTTCAAGCATGAAAATTTGTAGAAATTTGAGATTTTGAAGAAAAACCTAGAAATTGGTATTTTTGGATTTTGTCCACCAAAATTGGACATGTAATTGGGAATAAACTATATATTTGAGTTCGTAACGTTATGGGTAGTGTTTACCTTCGAAAATTTTGAAATCCGGGCACGTGGCTTGATGGTGACTTTATCGACTTTTCGAGCGGAGTTGGGAATTTGTCTAAATTGATTTGCTACGAGTATTAGATTATATTTTCATTGGTTTGCACATTGTTTGACTAGTTTTGGAGCGACGAGCATTGGGTTGAGTTGTTAGAAAAGCTTTGGAGCTGTTTATGCAACTTCGGAGTGAGGTAAGTCTCTTTCCTAACCTTGTAAGAGGTAATTAACCCCATAGGTGAATCGATCTAATATGTGCTTCCATTTGTGGGGGATGCGTACGCACGAGGTGACGATAGTCCGTACGTATCTACTAATTATGTTTATGTCCAGGTAGTTTAGGACCCAAATCATGTTGTACTTGCGATGTTTGCACCTTACTTGTTAATTTAATTGCCTAAATTACATTGGAACTTGATAAAGAAATTATAAAAGGTTAAATTTCACTTACTTGAGTTTTGGACGGGTCACTTGACCGCTAATGATAATTGGTGCTTCTTTGAATATTAGCCTCTTAATAAATCTTGAATCGGTTGTTTATAAAGTATTTTCCCTTCTCGTGGAGCGGATCGAACACCTCGGTTGCAGATATATGTATCTATGGTTTGTGCCGTTCAACCCTCGACAATGCAAAATTTATATATTTGTATATTGGATTGGGCCGTACGACCTCGGCATAATTGTTGCATAAACATTCTTGGGATCGAATTATAATCGATATTGTTTCATTGTTTGAAAGATTAATTTTTTAAATGATGGGAACTAATTGTTTATTTATTTCTTTTTATTAAGTTTTCAGTTGTATTTACATACTTCATGCTTAATTATAATTTCGGTATTGTATTGTTAGCCCATAGTAAGTGTTCAAGTCGACCTCTAGTCACCACTTCTTCGAGGTTAGACTAGATACTTTCTAGGTATGTGTTGATTTACGTACTCATAATGCGCTTGCTGCACATATTCTGAAGGTATACATATATGGTTCTGTTGGCCCTCTAGGTGCAGAGGCATGGTTGTTGCGGGGACTTATGTAACGACCCGATCGGTCATTTTGTGTTATCGAACACCGTTACCCCTAATGAATCTTCCCATAGCGGCTTATTTTGATTTATGACTTGCGGGGTGGGGTGGTCCGGGATTCAGAAGTGTTTAGGGCAGTAAAGGAACACTTAGTTCCTTAAGGTTGGTCTTTTTGGCCAAGTTTGACTTTGGTCAACATTTTGATTAAACAACCTCGGAATCGAGTTTCGACGGTTCAGTAGCTTTGCATGATGATTTTGGACTTGGGCGTATGTTCGGAATGGGTTTTGGATGACCCGGGAGCGTTTCGGCGCCCAATATCGAAATAAGAATTTCCTTAAGTTCATATTGTGGTCTAGGACATGTTTTTGTGTTATCGAGGTCCGAATGGAATTCTGGGACCGGGAATAGTCCTGTCATGTCATTTATGACTTGCTTGCAAATTTTGGTGTCATTCCGAGTAGTATAGGTTGGTATGGCGCATTGAAAGCGAATTCTAGAACTTTAAGTTCAAAGTTTGATTCAATTTGGTTTTGGGGTCGGATTATTAGTTTCGTTGTTGTTTTTCACGTTCCGAAAATTTGAGCGAGTCTGTATCGTGAATACAGACTTGCCAGTGCCTTTGGACGGGGTCTCGAGGCGATCGGGTGAGTTTCGGACCCCTCGGGGCTAATTTCAAAACACTAGAAAATTTCAGGTCTGGTTTCCTTCTCCGCGTTCGTGGAGGGGTTACCGCGTTCGCGGAGAAGGAACTGGGCAGGGGTGGTGAATGCCCTGTGCGTTCACACTAAAGGCACTGTGATCGCGATGGGTTGGGTTTCTGACCCAGTGTGTTCGCACACCTCCCCCGCGTTCGCATAGGGTCCGGTCATTGGGCCAGCCCAACTACCCCTTACCCTGTGCTTCCGCAACTCTCCTGCCGTGTTCGCGAAGTTCTAGCCCAACTAGCCTCAGCGTTCGCAGGGCCCCCTTCGCGTTTGCATAGAAAGCTCATGTGGGCCTAGTCACTTAAGGCTTCGCGAACGCACTACCCAGGTTGTGTTCGCATAGAGGAAACCACTGGGCAGTGTATTTTTATAGCGGGATTAATTCATTTTTCCTCATCTTCTTCTTCTTCCTTGGGGTGATTTTTAGCATTCAAGAGGGGCAAACGACCTAGTTATTTAAGGTAAGTAAATTCTACCTTAGTATTAGTTTAATGCATAAATTACTAGTTAAATTAACTCCCGAATTAGTGAAAATCAAGGAATTGGGTAGTAACCTAGGGCTTTCGAGAATTTAGAGAATTACCCGTGAATTGGCTATGAAATCATATATTAACGATCCTTAGGTTATGGGTGAGTGTTTCCTTCGAGAATTTTTGCAATCCGAGCATGCGGGCCCAGGGGTGAATTTTGGGATTTCTTCAAGAATGATGAATTTACTAAATAAGTAGGAGAATTCCATGCTTTGAGTATAATTTGATATATTTACGTAACATTTGATTAGTTTCGAGTCCTTGGGAGACATGTTTGGAGTTTCGGTCACGTTCTTGGTCCGGGAAGTAGATTCGACACGAGGTGAGTCTCATTTCTAACCTTGTAAGAAGGAACTGTCACCCTAGGTGATTTAAATGGATTTGAGCTAATGTTTGTGGGGGCTACGTACGCACAAAGTGACGAGAGTCCGTACGTAGCGACTATTATTTTTATGTACAGGTAGTTAGGCCTACACCATGCCTTGTGTTTTTCCTTGAAAGAAATATATGCTTGATGAATTAATGTTACATGCGGCTTGTTTCCCTGAGATCAGGGAATTTGAGAAATTTTAAAGGAATTGTTCACTGAAAAGAAGTTTATGAAGAATATTATATGGATTGTGTGTGCATGTGATTGCTTCGAATTTACATTTCCGCGAGCGGAGTGTTATTTACCCCACTCTCATGGGAGCGGTCGTACACCACGGCAAGATTGAAAGATACATTATGGTTCGGGTCGTTCGACCCTCGGCAATGCACATATATGATTATTATGATGTCTCGGGCCGGTTGTCCTTATCCTGTATGCGCATGCTAAATTGTTAATGATTTTCTTTATGGATATTGAGTGGGCAGATATTTTAAAAAGGAAAAATGAAGTAGTAATTGTTTATTTATTTCCAGTATTTATTTGAACTACAGTTATCTTTAATGTTTACTGTTTTTATCATCCTTGTATGCCTATTACTGATATCATATCTTGTTTAATCATTTTGTTGGACCTTAGTGAGTGTCAAGTCGACCTCTCGTCACTACTTCTTCGAGGTTAGGCGGTATACTCACTGGGTACATATTTTTTTATGTACTCATGTTACGCTTCTGTACTTAATTGTACAGGTTCTGAGGCTGGTGCATCTGGTTATCAGACCGGAGCTCGATTCTGATTATAGTTGGACCTGACTTCACTGTGAGCTGCTTCTCCTGGCGACTTTTCCTCGGCAGCATTATGGAGTCTTCTTTTGTTATCTCCCGTCTATTACTTTCAGACAGTGGGACTGTATATTATATCTTTTGTATATTTTGTTAGTATGCCTGTAGGACTTGTGACACTAGTTCTTGGCACACACGTGGTAGTTATTATGGATTACGGGTCTGTATATATATTGGTGCATGCCTCCTTATGACCGCTTTTGATTAAAACTGGCTAATTATCCTTTTCGATTTATGTTTTAAGCTTTAAAACTTGGTATATGTTGAAATGCTTAATCAAATAAGAAAGAACCCTTAGTAAATTGAGTGTTGGCTTGCCCGACCCAACTGTTGGGCGCCATCACGACCTGAGTTAGGATTTTGGGTCGTGACAACATGGTATCAGAGCTCTAGGTTCATGTAAGTCTCACGAGTCACGGGCAAACCCAGTAGAGTCTTGCGGATCGGTACGGAGACGTCTGTACTTATCTTCAGGAGGCTATAGGGTGCTGGGAAACTTCTCCTTATTTTTATTCTATCGTTAAGTCGATGGTTTACTAAATCTCATTCTTCTATTCTCTCACATATGGTGAGGACGCGTGCATCCGATGTTCCGGACCCGGGAAGGGCCGCTACCCCCGTTGTCCGAGGAAGTGGTAGAGGCCAGGGGAGGGCATCGGCCCGAGGTAGGGGACGAGGGCGTCCAGAGCTATCCCAGTTGCACCATCACCAGAGGATCCTACTATAGAGGAGCAGGGTGAGGTGCCCCTGGCAGATCCTGCTCTAGTAGACTTTATGACGGCGCCAGGCTTCCAGGAGATCATGGGCCGTGTGATGCGGTTTATGGACATTATGTCCCAGGCTGGTTTATTTCCAGCAGATCCTACCACATCTCAGGTGGGAGGGGGCCCCAAACTCCTACCTCCTAGGCTGAAGGTCAGGCAGCAGCATTACATCATACCCCGGGTACATTGCCCACGGGTGGGGTCCAGCCTGTAGCAGCAACACCTGAGCCCAGGCCAGCTGCGGACGGCAATCCGCAAAATTTATTGGATAGATGGACTCGATTACACCCTCCAGTCTTCAGGGGTGAGCGAGGCGAGGATGCCCAGGATTTTGTTGACAGGTGCATGGACATGCTGCACAATATGATGATATTAGAGTCCCATAGAGTGGACTTCACTACCTTCCAGTTATAGGGCAGAGCTCGCAGATGGTAGCAGTCCTATATTCTCAGCAGGCCAGCAGATTCTCCTCCTATCACTTGGGAGCAGTTCACTCAGATGTTTCTAGACAGGTATATTCCACCCTCTGAGAGGGAAGATCTACGGTATCAGTTCGAGCAGCTGGAGTAGGGACAGATTTCAGTGAAAGATTATGAGGCTAGATTTTCAGAGTTGTCTCTCCACGCACTCATGATATTACCTACTGATGCTGAGAGAGTGCGAAGATTTGTATCGAGGCTGCACTCAGGTATTAGGGCCAACATGGCCCGAGAGGTGGAGATAGGGACTCCCTATCAGCTGGTGGTAGAGATAGCTCGTCGGATTGAAGGCTATCGATCGAGAGGCAGAGAGCAGGGTCAGCAGGACAAGAGAGCCAGATTCTCCAGAGATTTAATAGGTGCCCCAATTAGGGGCAGAGGTCAGTTCGGTAGAGGTCAGCCCAGCAGGCCTCCATATTCAGCACCCCCCACCTCCCCGAGGTGTTCTAGCGAGGCCTCATTCCAGCGCCATGCCAGAGCGTTCCTACCGCCCTCCAGCCATTCAGAGTTCACCCAGTGATTATTCCAGTTATCCGAGATCCCACAATCCCTACTTTAGTGTT
This sequence comes from Nicotiana knightiana, assembly GCA_005239525.1. Taxonomy (NCBI): domain Eukaryota; kingdom Viridiplantae; phylum Streptophyta; class Magnoliopsida; order Solanales; family Solanaceae; genus Nicotiana; species Nicotiana knightiana. The sequence goes on along the minus strand of ML368287.1, from coordinate 20,678 downwards.
ATGCCAGAGAGTACACATCGCTCTCTGACCATTCAGGATTCCTCTTCGGAGACACATGCTATGATATCTGGAGGTTTTTATAAGTGTGGGGATCCAGGTCATATGAAAAGGCATTGTCCCAGGTTTCGGGGCAAAGCAGTGCAGCAGGGGTATCAGCCTATGGGTCCAGCACCAGCCGTCAGCCACCTAGAGATGGGGGACAGGTCGGCAGGGGTCGTCCTAGAGGTGGAGGCCAATCAGGGGGAGGTCAATCAGCTTCTGTTCATTCTGGCGGGGCTCAGTCTTCCGGTTCTCTAGCTAGATTCTATGCTATTTCGGTCAGATCAGATGCAGTGGCCTCAGACGCTGTGATCACAAGTATTATTTCAGTATGTGGTAGAGAGGCATCAGTGTTATTTGATCCAGGATCCACCTATTCCTATGTTTCGGTCTTATTTGCTCATTTTTTAGATGTTCCTCGTGATTCCTTGGGTTCTCCTATATATGTGTCCACTCTTGTGGGCGATTCTGTAATGGTGGACCGGGTTTACCAGTCTTGTATGGTTACATTCTGCGGGTTCGAGACTCGAGCAGATCTCTTATTACTTGACATGGTTGATTTAGAGGTTATTTTAGGCATGGATTGGCTGCCTCCTTATCATTCCGTGCTATATTGCCATGCCAAGACAGTTACTTTAGCCATGCCTGAGTTGCCTAGGCTGGAGTGGGAGGTTCCTCAGTTAGCGCAGCTAGCCCGGTTATTTCATTCCTGAATGCTCGATATATGGTCGAGAAGGGTTGTCTGTCCTATCTTGCTTATGTGCGGGACACCACCCCCGAGTCTCTGATGATTGATTCAGTGCTAGTTGTTCGAGAGTTTGCTGATGTATTTCCTTCAGACCTTCTGGGCATGCCTCCGGATCGTGATATTGATTTCTGCATTGATGTAGCTCCAGGCAATCAGCTTATTTCCATTCCCCCGTACTGTATGGCTCCGAAGGAGTTGAAGGGGCAGCTTGAGGAGTTGTTGGCTAAGGGGTTTATCAGACTGAGTGTATCGCCATGGGGTGCTCCAGTCCTATTTGTGCAGAAGAAGGATGGGTCCATGCAGATATGTATTGATTACCGCCAGTTGAACAAGGTCACCATTAAGAACAAGTATCATTTGTCGCGCATTGATGAGTTATTTGACCAGCTGCAGGGTGCTAGGGTGTTTTCTAAGATTGATTTGACATCGGGATATCATCAGTTGAAGATTTGGGCCTCAGATGTTCCGAAGACTTCTTTCCGTACGAGGTATGGCCACTATGAGTTCCTGGTGATGCCCTTTGGCTTGACTAATACCCCAGCAGCATTCATGGACTTGATGAATAGGGTGTTCAGGCCGTATTGATTCCTTTGTCATTGTCTTTATTGATGACATTTTGATTTACTCACGTAGCCTGGGGAGCACGAGCAGCATTTGAGAGTTGTCCTCCAGACTTTGCGGGAACAGAAGCTATATGCTAAGTTCTCCAAGTGTGAGTTCTGGTTGGATTTCGTAGCATTCTTGGGGCATGTAGTATCCGGAGAGGGTATCAAGGTTGATCCTCATAAGATTGAGGCAGTTCAGAGTTGGTCGCGCCCTACTTCAGCTACAGAGATCAGGAGCTTTTGGGCCTAGCAGTATATTACCGCCGATTTGTGGAGGGGTTCTCTTCTATTGTAGCTCCATTGACTAGACTGACTCAGAAGAATGCCCCGTTTCGATGGTCTGACGAGTGTGAGGCGAGATTTCAGAAGCTCAAGACAGCATTGACCTCAGCACCAGTTCTGGTATTGCCTTCCGGTTCAGGGATGTATACAGTGTATTACGACGCTTCGCGCGTTGGTTTGGGAAGTGTGTTGATGCAGGAAGGGAGAGTTATTGCTTATGCTTCGCACCAGCTGAAGGTTCATGAGAAGAATTACCATGTGCACGATTTAGAGTTGGCGGAGATTGTTCATGCTCTTAAGATTTGTAGGCACTACTCGTATGGGGTTTCCTGTGAGGTTTATACAGACCACAACAGCTTTCAGCACTTGTTTAAGCAGAGGGATATTAATTTGAGGCAGCGTGGATGGCTTGAGTTGTTGAAGGATTATGATATCACCATTCTTTATCATCCGAGCAAGGCAAATGTGGTAGCAGATGCCTTGAGCAAAAAGGTAGAGAGTATGGGTAGCTTGGCTTAGATTGCAGCAAAGGAGACACCTCTAGCCTTGGACATTCAGTCCTTGGCTAATCTCCTGGTGAGGTTAGACCTTTCAGAGCCTCGCCGAGTTTTAGCACATGTGGTTGCTCAGTCTTCGTTATTGGGAGAGATTAAGGCTTGGCAGTTTGATGATCCGTACTTGGCAGAGCTACGGGAGACGGTGGTTCAGGGTGGTGCCACGGAGGTTACTATTGGCGAGGATGGTGTTCTGATACTTCAGGGCCGTTTATGTGTTCCTAACGTTGATGGCCTGAGAGGGATGATTCTAGAGGAGGCACACAGTTCTCGTTATTATGTTCATCCTGGTGCTACGAAGATGTATCGTGATTTGAAGTAGCATTACTGGTGGAGGCGGATGAAGAAGGACATTGTGGAGTATGTGGCTAGGTGTCTTAATTGCCAGCAGGTTAAGTATGAGCACCAGAGGCCAGGAGGCCTACTTCAGCAAATGCCCATTCCGGAGTGGAAGTGGGAATGCATCACTATGTACTTCGTGGTTGGGTTGCCTTGGACTCTGCGGAAGGTTGACGCGGTTTGGGTCATTGTGGATAGATTGACCAAATCGGAACATTTCATTCTAGTGGCTACTACATATACTTCTGAGAGGTTGGCACAGATGTACATTCAGGAGATAGTCTGGTTGCACGGTGTTCCGGTTTCCATTATATCAGATTGAAGTCCTCAGTTCACCTCGCACTTCTGGAGAGCATTGCATAGTGCGATGGGTACCCAGATAGACCTCAACACAGCATTTCACCCTCAGACTGATGGCCAGTCGGAGCGTACAGTTTGGATATTGGAAGACATGATCAGGGCATGTGTGATTGATTTCGGATGTCAGTGGGACCCATTTTTGCCTTTGATCGAGTTTGGTTACAATAATAATTATCAGTCCAGCATCGAGATGGCTCCATTTGAGGCTTTGTATAGTCGGCGATGCCGTTCTCCTATCGGGTGGTTTGAGGCTGGCGAGGCTAAGTTATATGGCACCGACCTGGTGAAAGATGCTTTGGTGAGGGTGAAGTTGATTTAGGAGAGGCTCCACACAACACGGTCTAGACAAAAGAGTTACGCGGATCAGAGGGCGTGTGATGTATCATTTATGGAGGGAGACAAGGTTTTGTTGAAGGTCTCACCGATGAAGGGTATTATGAGGTTCGGGAAGAAGGGCGAGCTGAGCCCGAGGTTTATATGTCCCTTCGAGGTGTTGAGGCGTGTTGGGGAGGTTGCTTATGAGCTAGCTTTACCTCCCAGTTTATCAAAAGTTCATCCGGTCTTTCATGTATCCATGCTCCGGTGGTACCACGCCGACTTCTCTCACGTGGTTGATATCAGCACTATTCAGTTGGATGAGAGGTTGGGCTTCGAGGAGGAGCCAATTGCTATTATTGATTGACAGGATCGCCAGTTGAGGTCCAAGAGAGTTTCTGCGGTGAAGGTCCAGTGGTGGGGCCAACCAGTCGAGGAAGCAACCTGGGGGCCCGAGGAGGACATGCGGAGTAGATAACCGCACTTATTCAGCACTTCAGGTATGATTTTAGACCCGTTCGAGGATGAACGTTTGTTTAAGAGGTGGAGAATGTAACGACCCGACTGGTCATTTTGCGTTATCGGACCCTATTCCCCCAAATGAAACTTCCCATAGCGGATTATTGTGATTTATGACTTGCAGGGGTAGGTGGTCCGGGATTCGGAAGTGTTTAGGGTAGTAAAGGAACACTTAGTTCCATAAGGTTGGTCTTTTTGGCCAAGTTTGACTTCGGTCAACATTTTGAGTAAACAACCTCGGAATCGAGTTTTGACGGTTCCAATAGCTTCGTATGATGATTTCGGACATGGGCGTATGTTCGGAATGGGATTTGGATGACCCGGGAGCGTTTCAGCGCCCAATATCAAAATAAGAATTTCCTTAAGTTCATATTGTGGTTTGGGATGTGTTTTTGTGTTATCGAGGTACGAACGGAATTCTGAGATCGGGAATAGTTCCGTTATGTCATTTATGACTTGCTTGCAAAATTTGGTGTCATTCCGAGTAGTATAGGTCGGTACGGTGCTTTGAAAGCGAATTCTAGAACTTTAAGTTCAAAGTTTGATTCAATTTGGTTTTGGGGTCGGATTCTTACTTTCGTTGTTTTTTTCACGTTCCAAAAAATTGAGTGAGTTCGTATCATAAATATAGACTTGCCAGTGCCTTTGGACTGGGTCCCGAGGGTCTCGGGTGAGTTTCGGACCCCTCGGAGTTAATTTCAAAACACTAGAAAATTTCAGGTCTGGTGTCCTTCTCCGCGTTCGCTGAGGGGTTACCATGTTCGCGAAGAAGGAACTCGGCAGGGGTGGTTAATTCCTTGTGCATTCGCACTAAAGGCACCGCGATCGCGATGGGTTGGGATTCTGACCCAGTGCATTCGCACACCTCCCCCGCGTTCGCATAGAGTCCAGCCATTGGGCTAGCCCAGCTACCCCTTACCCTGTGCGTCCGCAACTCTCCTGCCGTGTTCGCGAAGGTCTAGCCCAGCTAGCCTCCGCGTTTGCAGGGCCCCCTTCACGTTCGCATAGAAGGCCCATGTGGGTCTGGTCACTTAAGACTTCACGAACGCACTGCCCAGGCTGCGTTCGCATAAAGGAAACCACTGGGCGGTGTGTTTTTATAGCGGGATTAATTCATTTTTCCTCGTCTTCTTCTTCTTCCTTGGGGTGATTTTTAGCATTCAAGAGGGGAAAACGACCTAGTTATTGAAGTTAAGTAAATTCTACACTAGTATTAGTTTAATGCATGAATTACTAGTTAAATTAACTACCTAATTAGTGAAAATCAAGGAATTGGGTAGTAACCGAGGGCTTTCGAGAATTTAGATAATTACCCGTGAATTGGCTATGAAATCATACAAAAATCATATATTAACGATCCTTAGGTTATGGGTGAGTGTTTCCTTCGAGAATTTTTGGAATCCGAGCGTGCGGTCCCGGGGGTGAATTTTGGGATTTCTTCAAGAATGATGAATTTACTAAATAAGTAGGAGAATTCCATGCTTTGAGTATAATTTGATATATTTACGTAACGTTTGATTAGTTTCGAGTCCTTGGGAGACAAGTTTGGAGTTTCGGGCACGTTCTTGGTCCGGGAAGTAGATTCGAAACGAGGCGAGTCTCCTTTCTAACCTTGTAAGAGGGAATTGTCCCTTAGGTGATTTAAATGGCTATGTGCTAATATTTGTGGGGGCTACGTACGCACAAACTGATGAGAGTCCGTACGTAGCGACTATTATTGTTATGTCCGGGTAGTTAGGCCTACACCATGCCTTGTGTTTTTCCTTGAAATGAACTATATGCTTGATGAATTAATGTTACATGCGGCTTGTTTCCCTGAGATCATGGAATTTGAGAAATTTTAAAGGAATTGTTCACTGAAAAGTAATTTATAAAGAATATTGTATGGATTGTGTGTGCATGTGACCGCTTCGCAATTTACATTCCGTCAGCGGAGTGTTATTTCCCCCACTCTCATGGGAGCGGGTCGTACGCCACGGCAAAATTGAAAGATACATTATGGTTCGGGCCGTTCAACCCTCGGCAGTGCACATATATGATTATTATGATGGCTCAGGCCAGTTGTCCTTATCATGTATGCGCATGCTAAATTGTTAATGATTTTTTTATGGATATTGAGTGGGCAAATATTTTAAAAAGGAAAAATGAAGTAGTAATTTTTTATTTTATCTTTAATTTTTACTATTTTTATCATCCTTGTATGCCTATTACTGATATCATATCTTGTTTAGTCATTTTGTTGGACCTTAGTGAGTGTCAAGTCGCCCTCTCGTCACTACTTCTTCGAGGTTAGGTGGGATACTCACTGGGTACATATTTTTTTATGTACTCATGCTACGCTTATGTACTTAATTGTACAGGTTCTAAGGTTGGTGCATCTGGTTATCAGACCGGAGCTCGATTCAAATTATAGTTAGAACTGACTTCACGGTGAGCTGCTTCTCCTAGCGACTTTTCCTCGGCAGCACTATGGAGTCTTCTTTTGTTATCTCCCGTCTATTACTTTCAGACTGTGGGACTGTATATTATATCTTTTGTGTATTCTGTTAGTATGCTCGTAGGACTTGTGACACTAGTTCCTGGCACACACGTGGTAGTTATTATGGATTACGGGTCTGTACATATATTGGCTCACGCCTCCGTAGGAAATTATTTTTATTATATTCTGTATTCTGTTTGTGGAGATTAAAACCTGTGTGATTTTCTTCTCCTTATGAATTTTACTATTCTGATGTGAAGATATAAAAACTTCATCAGAGTATTGAAATTCAGAAAATGATTTGAAGAACATAAAAACTTCAGCGTTTTCTGTGAAACAGTGTATAAAAACTTCGATTTTTATTCATCATACATATTGCTTATTGTTAATTACAGTATTGTTTGTTGTTCTGGTTTTGCCAATAATTGAACTCTTCTGTTGTTGACAGTGAGAAATGGCAATTGATAACAGAAATTCTTCTTCGATTGTTGCGGAAACGACGATAGCCTCGTCAAGCCGGACTGTTGTTCCATCGGCCGAGAAACCGGACAAATTTTCTGGAACCAACTTCAAAAGATGGCAGCAAAGGGTGTTCTTCTGGCTTACCACACGTGGTATACAGAAATTCACTAGTGAAGAACCTCCAGTGCCTGCTGCGGACATGCCAGACAAGGAGAAATTCAAGATTGTTGAGGCGTGGAAACAGGCAGATTTTCGTTGCAAAGGCTATATCTTAAATGCTTTAGAGGATGACTTGTACAATGTGTATAGTGCGGCGAATACTTCGAAAGAATTATGGGACGCACTTGAGAAGAAGTACAAGACTGAAGATGCATGCTTGAAGAAGTTCGTGGTTGCCAAGTTTCTAGACTATAAAATGATAGACAACAAAACTGTTGGAACCCAAGTTCAGGAGCTTCAACTTATTTTTTATGAACTTATTGCTGAAGATATGGTCGTGAATGAAGCATTTCAAGTGGTTGCAATGATTAAAAATTGCCTCCTTCGTGGAGAGATTTCAAGAACTATCTTAAGCACAAGCACAAAGAAATGAAGTTGGAAGATCTTATGATACATCTCATGATTGAGGAGGACAACAAAACAACCGAGAAGAAGTCTCGTGGAAATTCAACGATCATGGGAGCTAATATCGTTGAGGATACTGCTCCAAAAAGTAAGAAGAGGAAGAGGTCTTTTGGACAGACTAAGGGGCAGAACAAAAAGAAATTCAAGGGCAACTGCTACAATTGTGGAAAAGTTGGTCACAAAGCCCATGATTTTCGTCTCCCGAAAAAGGATAAGAAGAAGAGACATGCCAACATAGTGGAGAAGAATGATGACATTGATGATCTTTGTGCAATGCTTTCGAAATGCAACCTAGTTGGAAATCCAAAGGAGTGGTGGACTAACTCTGGAGCCACTTGACATGTTTGTGCTGTCAAATAAGCATTTGCGACTTACTCTACTGTTGGTCCCGAATAAGAGCTTTCCATGGGAAATAATGCAACAACCAAGATTGAAGGTTATGGGAAGACATTCCTGAAGATGACTTCCGGTAAGGTGTTAACGCTCAACAACGTTCTTCATGTTCCTACTATTAGGAAAAAATTAGTTTCTACTTTTTTACTTGTGAAGAGTGGATTCCAATGTGTATTTGTTTCTGATAAAGTTATTGTAAGCAAGAATGAAATGTATGTTGGAAAAGGCTACCTCACATAGGGCCTTTTCAAACTCAATGTAATGGTTGTTGACAATATGAATAAAATTTCAGCTTCTTCTTATTTATTGGAGTCAAATGATTTATGGCATATTCGTTTAGGACATATCAATTACAAAACCTTGCGGAAGTTAATTAATTTAGAAGTATTGCCTAAATTCAAGAATCAAAATGTCAAATATGTGTTGAATCTAAGTTTGTAAAGCACCCTTATAAGTCTGTTGAAAGGGATTCAAATCCTTTAGACTTAATTCATACTGACATTTGTGATATGAAGTCGACACCGACTCGAGGCGGGAAAAAATATTTTATTACTTTTATTGATGATTGCACTCGATATTGTTATGTTTATTTGTTTAATAGTAAGGATGAAGCAATTGAAGCATTTAAGCAATACAAGAATGAAATGGAGAATCAATTTAATAAAAAGATTAAAATAATTAGAAGTGATAGAGGTGGAGAATATGAATCTTCATTTGCAGAAATATGTTCAGAATATGAAATTATCCATCAAAGTACTGCACCTTACACACCTCAATCTAACGGAATTGCGGAAAAGAAATGATGAATTCTTTTCTTAATAAGTTCTGGATTACCGCAGAGTTTGTGAAGGAAAGCTATCCTTACAGCTAACTGAATACTCAACAGAGTACCCCCAACAAAACGCAATCTATTCCATATGAAAAATGGAAAGGAAGAAAATCCAACTTGAAATATTTCAAAGTGTGGGGGTGTCTAGCAACGGTACAAGTTCCTTTACCTAAAAGGGTTAAAATCGAACCAAAAACTGTAAATTGCATTTTCATTGGATATGCTACAAATAGTAAAGCATGTCGGTTTTTGGTTCATAAATCTAATAATCTCGAGATTCATGTTAATACGGTAATGGAATCAGATAATGTTGAATTCTTGAAAGCATATATCCGTATAAAACTGAATGTGAGTCGTTAAGTGAAATACCTAAACGACCTCGGGAAGAACCAAAGGAAAATACTTCAAGTGTAGAAGATCCAAGGCATAGCAAACGTCAAAGAACATCTACTTCCGTTGGACCAGATTTTGTGACATTCTTGCTTGAAAATAAGCCTAAAACTTTTAAAGCAGCTATGTCGTATTCTGATTCAGTGTTTTGGAAAGAGGCAGTAGTGAGATTCAATCAATTTTGGATAACCATACATGTGACTCTGTTGATCTTCCTCCGGGAAATAAGCCTTTAGGTTCGAAATGGATCTTTAAACGGAAAATAATAGCTGACGGCACTATTGACAAATATAAGGCAATACTTGTTGTCAAAGGTTATAGACAAAAGGAAGGCCTTGATTACTTTGACACCTACTCACCAGTAATGAAAGATAACATTTATTAGGGTGTTAGTGGCACTAGCGGCCGTGTATGGTCTTGAAATCCATCAAATGGATGTTAAAATAACTTTCTTAAATGGAGAATTGGAGGAAGAGATTTACATGGAAAAACCTGAGGGTTGTGTGGTTCCTGATAAAGAAAGAAAGTGTGCAAACTTGTTAGGTCATTTTATGGACTTAAACAAGCACCCAAACAATGTTGGCAAGTGGATTTAAAATCAACGAGTGTGATAAATGTGTTTACATTAAAAACACTCCAGGTCATGAAGTCATTGTTTGTTTATATGTTAATGACATGTTGATAATGAGAAAAAGTATGGCAGATATAAATGTTACTAAGCGCATGATGGCTAGCAAATTCGACATGAAATACTTAGGAGTTGCTGATGCGATCTTAGGAATCAGAATTCACAAGACTCCACAAGGTCCATTGTCACAGTCTCACTACATTGAAAAGGTACTTGACAAGTTCAAATATTTGGATTTCAAAATTTCCAAGACTCCAATTGACGTGAGTTATGCACTTTAAAAGAATGAAGGTGAAAGTGACTCACAACTGGACTATGAAAGAGTATTGGGAAGTTTGATGTATATCATGAATTGTACTCGGCCAGATATAGCATGTGCTATTAGTAAACCGAGTCGGTTTACAAGTAATCCCAATCAAATACATTGGATGACAATGAAACGAGTTTTGGGGTATCTGAAACATACCCAAAATTATGCTTTGCATTATAACAAATATCCCTCGTGATCGAGGGATATAGTGATGCAAATTGGATCATCGGATCATTTGAAATTAAATCCACGAGTAGATATTTTTCACAATTGGGGATGGAGAAGTGTCTTGAAAATCATCCAAACAAACGTGCATCGCCCATTCTACAATGAAATCTGAATTCATAGCTTTAGATAAAGCCGGTGAAGAAGCTGAATGGCTCCATAATTTTTTGGAAGATATTCCATTTTGGCATAAACCTTTGGAACCTATTTATATATATTGTGATAGTCAAGCAACAATAGGCATGGCAGGGAGCATTGTGTATAATGGAAAATCTCGTCATATATGACGGAGACACAATACCGTTAGGAAACTCTCTAGTGGTGTTATCACGATTGACTAAGTAAAGTCAAGAGATAACGTATTGGATCCACTTACAAAAGGCCTATCTAGAGAGGCAGTTGAAATATCATCAAAGTGAATGGGGTTAAGGCCTAGGACAAGTCATCATGGCGGTAACCTTACCTAGTAGACTGGAGATCCCAAGAACTAAGTTCAAAGAGATCAAACAAAGTTATTAATGACGGTTCAACATTATCAAAGAACTCAACTCATTCTCGTGATGAAGACAATGATAAAAAAAATGACGTAAAGCATTAAGGTTTTTTGATGAGTCAATAAAGTTTAAAGCTTTTTAATGATTTGCTAAGTCTGGTAGGATATAACCAGATAGTGTGTCTATAAGATTACACGTTTAGGAATCACCTATGTGAGTGTGAAGTGTAAGCCGCTTCAAGGGGAATGAAAGTAAAGGCCCATTCTTTAAGCATTCATGAAACCAGACAGTGTACATGGCTGAAACGAACACAACCGTGAGAATTATAGATGGTTAATGATTGATTGTGTGACTTATGTTGTCTAGGTATACAACAAAGCTCGACGGTTCAAAGATATCAAATCTACCGATTGACCAAGTATGTCCGATATAAGTTCACTATGGAAAGTTCAAAGGGAAGTCTACTTATCCAGATGCAATTAATTCTTGCATGTAAAACACACACGCGTCTATGTATTCCTTTATTTTATAGTTATTCCCCATTCATGTGGGGGATTGTTGGGCTTTTAAGCTTAGTTTAGCTTAATTTTAAGCTTGGTGTAGCTTAAAGAGGGTGAATGAGAAATGGAGGGAAAATAAAATATTTGAGTTTCACTCATTGGCAAAGGGACATGTTCCATATTTGAGGAAGACAAGGCTTTTGATGGATGTATATACAATTTCTCTTCTTCTAGCTCTTAAAGAGTTAAGAAGAAGTCAAGCCTAGCGCCGTCGTTGTCGCTCGCTCGCTCGGCTCGACTTCGCCCGGATCTGGTCAAAGATCGATTGATTGATTAATCTTTTTAGATAAAATTCCTTTCAATTATTTAATTAATTATCCGCAACCTGGTCCGGTCCGTTTTCTTTTCTAGATTATTTTAAATCTGTTTTCATTTTTTTCGCAATATTCCCACTTGTTCCAACAACTATGGTTGTTCTGAAAGGTTGCAACCCTTTTCAGAAACAGTGTCAAATGGTCTATAAATATGCCATGAATCCTAGAATTTTTACTTACTAAATTTTCTGGTTATCTTCTTCTTTTTCTGCATAATATTTTTCAGTGTGTTTTACTACCATTGAGTGGTTCGAAATTCACCGGAGTTTTTGGTACCAATATGCTGGTGAGTTAAATCGTTCTATCCTGTGAGGATAATATTCCAACACCTCGGGTACTTGAGGGGAATAATTTCCTTAAGGATACACTGTGCATTCAGTGGGCTCGATTTATTCATATACCGTTTTTCCAGAATTTATTTCGTTAAACTGATTCTACTAATTTTCTGTTTTTATTTCTATTTCAGAAAATTTAATGATTTTATTATTTATTGCAGCAATACAAATTGAATAACAATTCATAGTGACAACTCTTAATATGGTCAGGAGGAGGAGGATTGAGGCATGACCAGTCTCATTGAACATTCTTAATCACATTCTAATTAATCCTCATGTTCTGAAGGATTCTATTATCCCTCATGTTGCTATATAGAGGACCTTGGCTTGTCCAGTTATCATACCAGTAGGATTCTAAGTTGTTCTTTAGTTCCCACATAGCTTTCTAGCTATGTGATTGACCAGGTTTCCATTGAATGATGGCAGGATGTTCATTGCCGCAATATTTAGCATGCATGAATTGGGACCATATATATAGAGCCACTTGGTTTGAATTTCTACCAACTACTCTGCTTCCTTAATACAAATCTTATGTACGGACTACTTAAATTTATAATTTAGAGTGCCACAAAATTTATTAATATTTGATTGAAGGGAGAGAATTTTCTATTTCATTCCAAGAACTTGGCGTTCTTAATAGGCTATTCTTTTCATTTTTTTCTATTACAAAATAAGGATTGAATACGTGAATTAGATTGAATCTATCTATATTATATTAAAAACACGAAGGCTCTTAGTGAAATGTTGTTTGCCATTTTTATCCTTCAAAAATAAATTTTACGTTAGACAAAATTGTAATTTGATAATTTTTCCTAAAACTTAGGAGTTAAAAGGCAACTAAAAAATTTTGGCATTAAATCTTTGAACTATGCATAAAGTTCTAAAATTTAGGACCTTAAAATTTGTTAAAGACTTCAACTTACGTGTATCCTTTCCTTATTTGAACTCTTCCATGTTAAATTTTTTAGTATTATAACTTTAGAATTAACTTATTTTATTTATTAAAAGATGAAATTACTTGAATTAGCAGAAAATCAACTCATATAGTAAGATAATACGAGAAGAAACATATGCTAACAGTTCATTTTGGAACAAAGTCCATTTAACAGTTCAACGTTCTCTTTAATTATAAATAAATTGAATACTTAACAGTTAACACAATCACACCAAACAAATTATTTTCCCATTCAAAAGGAAGTTTTTATCCATTGGTTTTTGTAAGACATTATTTTAAAACTACACTAAATAATTAGAACAAATAAAATATTTAAGAATATAAAAGAATAAAAAAAGTTGTTGGCAAGAGTCAAAAATAAAATAAAGATTCAAAAGAAAAATGGCACATCAAATTTTTTATTCTTTGAGAGTAGAATGCTTATTAGGATAAAATATAATTTCATTTAAAATTATAAAAATTTGGTGATGAGCTAATATTTAAAATATGAATAACGAAAAACAAGTCATTACATTTAATGTTGAGGAAGAAATAATCAAGTGTTTAAATTAAGTTACCTTTAATGTTGAAAAGAAATAACTAAATCTTTACATTAACTAATTAGCAAAAAAAAAAATTAATTTAATTCTTTTTCAAATTCTTCACATGAGTAAAATTATTTTTCAAATTAACTAAACTCTTAGCATCTGAGAACTTTTGTGGTGTAAGATTTCTTTCTTTTTGGAGATCAAATATATTATTTAATACTCTATTCATTCCAAATAGAATAACACTATTTCTTTTTTAGTTTGTTTAAAAAATTAATAATACTTTTAAATTTAAAATAATTAAACATGAATAATTTATTTTATCTTTAATGACAAACTTTTATAGCCGCTTAAATATTATCGTATGTGCAAAATCACAAGTTTCAAAAGTTTTCCTTTCCTACTTTCTTAAATTCTGTATCCAGTTAAACTAGATTACAAAATAAAAGATATCCAACCTTAAAAAAGAAAATTAAAAGGATCATTTTAATTTTCACAGTTCCCAAATGAAATATTCGGAGGTTCCCAAAAATTACCTTAAAAAGAGTTTCGAAAGTTCTTGAAATGTTATTTTCAGCATCCCATTTCTGTAATATATTCTTTTTCACTTTTCAGGAGTAATATATATATTTCTGCCATTCTTGTTTGAACCCGTAAAAGGAAACCAAACACGCCCTACAAATTAGAAAGGAAAAATACAACAGAATTAGAGAAGGCGCCCAAAACCCAGAGTCACTCAAATTTCAAGTTACGGAAATAGCGAAAGAGTTTTTCAGCCCCCAATGATCCTTTGATCCTATAAAGTTGTTGGCAAAATCTGTGGGTAATGGACCTTCGTCCCAGACGGAGAAAACCTTTCTCTGGCTTTACTGATGCTGAGGTGCTTTTCCCTTTTTCGAATTTTATTTCCCAATTTTGTGCCTCTTTTTTTTTTTCTTTTTTTTTTTCTCAACGTTTCGCCTTATGGGTTCTTAAGAAATTTGATTAAGATGATGTTTATGTGTATTTTATAGAAGTGTATCAGAGCATGCAATGCAGAGGTCTTGGTTTTAGTTTCATCATCACCCATCAACAACTAGAAAAAAAAAAAAGAAAAAAAAATACTGTTGCATGTTTTAGACATAAATAAATTTTTTCCCTTTTTAACAATTAAGTTTTCCAGATGAGGTGGTCATAAAATTCAACATTTTTTGGGTGAACCCTTCTTCACAAGAGGAGCTTATAGTTATGTGTATAGCATTTCTATTTAGCTACAGAGTTGAAATTTCAGTACCTTTGTCTTAGTTTGAAGCTCGTATTTATGTATGATTATTTTGCTGGTCTAAAGCATGAAACTGATTAACATGTTCTACAGTGACACTCAGCTGTTGAAATGAACAAACAAGTGAGGTTGATATAGTTTGTGTTGTACATCACACGGTTGGTTTGGCTTGCTGGTGGCTAATAAGAGTTAGAAATTATGTAAAATCTAGCTAAAGGGGTATATATTTCCTTTTACTTTATCTGGAAATCATTTTTCTTTTTTGAGAAATTCTGATCTATGAAATTATTTTTATACGTTTGTGCAACCAGCAGTATTATATGGAAGTCAATGTTGAGCCATAGCAGTCCAATATATTAACAAGGTGTATGGTGTATCAATATGCATTTAACATGGATATACATCTGTACCAGATTGGGGAAAATTAGTAATGATCACATCTAACAGTGGATGCGAGTAGCACATGAAATTAGAGAGGGTCCCTTTTTAATGAAATTTAGGGGTCGTTTGGTAGGAGGTATTAGAAAAAATAATGCGAGCATTAGCTCAAACTAATACTTTGTTTGGTATATTTTTATACATCATACTTAGCATTATCCTATGCATAAGTAATGCATAGAAAACCATGGCATTAGTAATACCATGGCTATTAATGAATGCATTAGTATGGTTAAAGATAAAATTGTCCTTAAAGTCTCTTAAAGCTAGAGAATATGGAGGGCATTTTTGTAAATAACTATTTTTCTTAAAAATTATACAATGCATTATAATTTTAATACATCACACCAAACAGTAGATAAGAAATAGTATCTGCATAACTAATGCTTACATTATTAACTCATGCATTATTAATACTCCTTATTCTGCACTATTCTTATACACCCTACCAAACGACCCTTATTACCTTATCAAAAAATGAAATTAGAGAGGGTTGCCTGGACAGTTTGGTCATGTACAGGTCTGTACGTGTGACAATATGATGATTGAGGATGACAAAAGAAGATGGATTTGAAATCACATGAAGGGAAGTTGTCTCAAAGACCTACATTCTTTTGGAATCAATGCGACCTCAACTAAGAACTCAATCGAATGAATGCAAAGGATCCATATAGATAGTACCATCTAGTGTAGATTAAAGCTTAGTTGTTTATACACTTAACTTATATATTAGGTTCGGTGGTTGTTAGGAGTCTTTTTGGTCTAACTAGAAGTTTTTATGTCTGTGTAGGGATGAATATGAGATTTAGGGAATCTCTAATTTTCCTTATAAGACTACTTATTGAGTATCAAAACAAAATAGATCTAAATAGAGCGAAACTAGAACAGAGGGTTCGCCTAGCTGCCCTAACTATTTTGGGATAGAGGGTAGTTGATTAATTGGTTTATAAAACTATACCCATCACACAAGATCTTGTAGAATGGTATGCTTGGTTGTTTATATTTGTGCTGTTTGTCATGCTGTATTGTAATTGTGAATTTTATCAATTCTGCCTGCACACATTGTGATTCAGCAGTCGCATCCAATCCTACTTGCTTCTTCGAGTGTGTGAATGTATGATCGGTTCATTTTCTAGCATTGCATTATTGAGTTGCTTTAGAATGTTTCATGCGTTGGTTTCTACATCTGGAATCATTATATGGCAGGGGTGATAGAACTTATTAAAGAAAGAAAAAGTTTCGTGAATCCAATTGTGGCTGTGGCTCTTCTCTTGATTGTTACTTCACATTGTGATTTATTTATGTTAGAGTTTTGACTTTCGAGAAAGGTGAAACTTTATATTAGAGATATGTACCTTTGAGTAGTCATCCACGTCTCTGTTGGCTTCTTTGGGCATTGTGAACTAATCATCATCTGGAATTGCAAATGATGTCGATCTGCAATTTTAATTTTTAAGAACACATGTTGGAAGAAACAACTCCAATTTCAGTTACTCTCTTCTAACTTGCAATCTTTCGGACATCTCTTTTTAATTCAAGCAGATTGAGAAAATGGAGAAAGAACTTAATCAATCAGGAGAACAAGTTTGTGATCAAGAATTCTGCAAGAAATTGGCGCAGGTTTTCAGGTGAGTTGCATTTTCTTGTTGAATAATCAACAAAAACACTTTGTATACATTTGATTTTTAACACATTTTTGGCATGTTTTCAGCCACTATAAAGGTCGTGCAGGAAAACCGATCGTGAAATGGACTGAGGTTCCTAGTTTGACATACTTACTCCAGGATCAGATATTCTTGGTTGACTGTCCATATGGAACTAAGTTCTACTATTTCACTTGAATTTAGGTCCAAACTTGGTTCCAGAACAGACAGCAAAGCTGCCTCTCAAAGGATAATTCAGCAGAGGCCAAGAGGAAACTCCCTGATGTGACCGAAGAATGTGCTTCAGATAAAGCAGATCAAAGATTTAATATGCCTGAAGGTCTCTGTTGATCTGTGTTTACGTTATGAAAGTAGATATCTTACATGATGATTAGATGAGACATTGTTTCGCTGGTCCAGAAATTCCCTTTTTCTTCTACTTTCCTCCCATACTGACCATTTAAAAGTGAGAGTTGAGACTAATACACTGCAATTGTTACTCTTCTCACGATAATTTTATCATGCATACAAATTAAGGACCTTTGATGCCTTCATGTCAAATTTCAAAGACTTGTTTTGCGTTCTTAGTTCAGGAATAATATGTTAATTTTTCTAGACTTCCTAGAAATGTTCTATTTTCCAGCTTCAGCTTGAGGATATACTATTAGATTTGGTATCCACATGATCGGGGATAGACTTAATTATGAATCAAGAAATTTTGTCAGAGCTATGCATTAGTTGATATCACACAGCTTTTCTGAACTGGTTATTGACTTAAACTGCACGATGCTACTGAATGAGGAACAACTTGTAGTCATTCTGTCTTTCATTCAGTTATTAATGTTGTATCTTAGTATACCTGGATTTGTTCCTCTGTCTCTTTTATATAGTGCACTCCCCTTGAAAGATTCTCAAAGTTACTTTGTTGTGATTAGTACCTCAAACACCAAACACAGAATTCAACAATTTTACTTACATTGTTCCGACAGTTGTATGATCTGTGATAATTCTGCATGAGATTTAATTTCTTATTAGATAGGAGTGAAAATTCATAGCACACCTATCGTTCTCTATCTATTCATAAGCGTCCCTGAATTGCTGTTGTTTCACAAGTCCTCTCAAAGGAGTAACTTGTTTCAATTCCTTTTGGTCCTTTTCTTTCTTTCTTTTCTAAGTTTTTTTTGCTTATCAAGCTACAGAGAGTCAAACTACTTTGTCCCTTTATTCATTCTTTCTTACTTATTTCTCCTATTCTTATCAATTACTTTTATCAACTCTAATGAAAGGCTTAACATCTCTTTAAATTAATGTTTCTACTCACATTGACTGTCAATGCCGAAAGAGATATTTTTGTTGGTTTTCCTCCAGCTAAAAATGTGTACTGCTTTGAGGATCCTGTTGATGAGAATCTTGTATGTAATTGCCAAATAAAGAATTACTAGGCATATGTTTCCTTTATTTGGTAGCTAAATCTCTTCTGCCAAATGATTAGTGCTACTTATGCTCCCCTAACAGTTAATCTGCTGTTCTTTTGTCAGAAAACTGCACTTACATAGTTAAATTCTTTTCCAGGGCAAAACGTTCCAGATTTGTCAGACTTAGAATTTGAGGCTAGGTCTTCAACAGATGGGGCATGGTAAGCCTACATTAGCAACCCAGAAAGTCTTAGTCTGTTTTTCTTTAATCAGAACTAAGTACTGGATACTCAGCCATTTTATCATTGACTTTTAGATGCATGTTCAGCTTTTTCAGCATTTCACCTTGGATGCATTTTCAACCTCTTTTCCGCTAAGCAATTAACATAAGATGCAAGAATGAATTTTGTTTGCATATTTCTGTTTCTAGTCTATCTTTTCTTTGACCTGTCTAAACATAAAGAGAAAAAAACAAGAAAACAAGAAAGTTTCTCTTAACTGATGAGCAGCTAAACTGATGCCGATGCAACTATTTGGGGAGTCAATAGCTCAAAGGGTTCCATCAGAATGACATTGTTCTGAAAAATAACACCCATTTTCTATATCTTACTTTCTATTGTTTGTTCTTAAGTTACTTTGTGGTTCTTTCCCCTTTGCTAATGGTCAATGACTGCTGATTGCAAAAAATGTTTTATGTTTTTCTTTTGGGAGCTACATTAAAATCCTCCATCCCTATAAACATGCAATATGGTGGATTCTAGGGGAAGTTTATTGAAGTTCTTACACTTTATTCCATGACCATTTTTATGGCTAAAACTGTCCAAGCGCTACTATCATCATTTACTGCTAAGTGGTAAGTAAACATCTCATATTCTCATTGGTCGTTGCACCTAACATATTATCCCTTGGAGCTGCCTAAAACTATCCAGCATCCTAGATGCTTTTGCTCCAGAATAATGACATATTCATGAAATGATGTTTTTAGATCAAAATTGATATCTTGAGTGCCAGGCCTTTTATTTGGGAGCTGTTTCTTAAATTCTTATCGTTTAACTAACAGTCAGAACAAATAGTTTAATAAGCTACCTGTCTATTCAAAGTCGAATATCAAGAATTTCCAAAGAATTTTTTGACTTAATTCCCAACAGGCAGGGCAATATTATCCGGTTTAAAGAAACGGAGCAAAAGAAAGGGTAGGAGGTATACATTTCCGTAAACTATGTATTTCCTGTGTCTTTGAACTGGGCGCAATGTAAATAGCATTGGTGACGATCAGCTTCTGACTCTCGTAATAGGATACAACTGTTTCCTTTTTAGGATGGAAATGTTTTAGTGATACCTAGTATTTTTTCACTTGAATCAACGGATCTGTTGTGGTGTTGCTGAAGTAAAATATTTGCACTTCTTTGTAACGGACTAATTTAGTGTTTACTTTTGGTGTTTGACAGGTATGACGTTGATACATTTATCTCACACCGGTATCTTAGTTCAGGAGAACCTGTAAGTAGTTCAAATTGATCAAATACATTGCTTATTCGAATGAGATGGTAGAAATAATACTTGGTCAAATTAGAACTCAAGAAGTGATGCTGCTTGACATTTGGTGGAATGCAATGTGCTGCAGGAAGTTCTTGTGAGATTTGCGGGATTTGGATCAGAGGAGGACGAGTGGATAAACGTAAGAAAGTCAGTCCGGGAACGATCTGTACCTCTTGAGAGTTCAGAATGTAACAAAGTCAGGGTTGGGGATCCTGTTTTGTGCTTCCAGGTACCCCTTTCTTCCATTGGACTCTCTTTTTCCCGTTGTACTAGAGGTAAAAAGGGGAAATTACTTCTTGGGTAGCGCCAGTGATAGAGGATCTAAGAATGAGATCACAAAAGGTAGAATATATGATATTCACAATGCTGGCCTCTGAGTTGCAGATATGTTGGTTGTCGCAGTATGCTTTAACTTAATATTTTGATTTCCTATTTGATCTAACTAGGAGAGGAAGGACCAGGCTAGATATGTTGAAGCACGTGTTATAGAAATTCAAAAGAAATTTCATGATATAAGGGGCTGCAGATGTCTCTTTGTGATTCAGTATGATCATGATGACACAGAGGTGCGTCTTCATAACAGGAGAATATCTACCCCCATTATTATCATTTTGCACTATTTACGTTATCACTTTTTGTTACTTCTTGCTTCAGGAAATTGTTCATTTGAGGAGATTATGTTTCCGGCCAAGCGTATTAGGGCGCCTGTGCCAGATTTAGGTTTTGAGTATAATCAATCATTGCAGCCCAACATGTTTTGCCTTTGGACGATGCACAGTTTTGTTACCTTCATTTGGCCAGTTGATGCAGTAGGTTTAATGCAGCTTATTTTGCATCTTGTGGCCCATATTTAATCTAGACCAATATGCTAAAGGCATAATTTTGCTGAAAATTTCATATGCCTTTTGTTTCATATATCTGCATTCTGGGGGGTTGCACAATTGTATTGTTTCGGAAAACGTTTCCCACAACTCTTTCAAATGCAATTTCTAGTTGCAAATTTTAGAAGAAGAAAATAGTACATAGAAGTGCATGTTTGATGACGACCATACAAAATGACTTAAAGCCTTTGTGGACAAGCCTTTGAAATTTTTTT
>MDKJ01110148.1:0-36804 GCA_005239525.1 Nicotiana knightiana | reverse complement strand
CCCTTCACACTACACTACGCTATCACGGGGCAACCTATACGATCACATAGTGTAAAACTCTCAGACACCAAAAACAGCATATTCACACCAGATTATTCCAACTCTTTTGCACCCCGACACCTACCCGTAACTCACCCGAGCCCTCGGGCTCAAAACAAAATATACACACGAGTTTAAAATCATCCTACGAACTTATTCGAGTAATTAAACCACTAAAATAACATCAAAAACAATGAATTAAACTCAAAAATCCATAGAATTTCCTCAAACTTCATAAACTATCAAACTTTCCAATTTTGATCTGAAACACGTCAAGCCAAGTCCGTTTCTTTCCAAATTTTACAGATAACTCACATAACACATATTGAACCTGTTCCGGGCTCCGGGACCATAACACGGGCTCGGTAACATAGATTTCACATCAAAGTTCATTTTCAAAAGTCTTTATTATTTCCAGAAAATAATTTCCTTTAAAAATTCATTTCTCAGACTTGGGACATCGGAATTCGATTTCGGGCATACGCCCAGGTCCCATATTTTCCTATGGACCCTCCGGGACCGTCAAATCATGTGTCCAGGTCCGTTTAGCCAAAATGTTAACCAAAGTCAACTTTATTCAATTAATTATCATAAATTCAATTGTTTAACACATTTCCACATAAAGGCTTCCCGGCCACGCGCCCGAGCTGTGCACGCACATCGAGATGGGATTAACGGAGGCTGTCGGGGCCTGAAACACAGTTTTTACAAAATTTACACAAGACGACCTTTTGGGTCATCAGAATCTCCACCACTAAAATAACCGTTTGTCCTCGAACGCATATAGAAAGTTACCTGAATCGGGGAAAGGTGGGGATATCGGCTCCGTATATCGGACTCGGACTCCAAAGTAGTTGCCTCAACAAGCTGACCTCTCCACTGAACACGAACAGAAGGATAACTCTTCGATCTCAACTGTCGCACCTGCCGGTCTAATATGGCTACCGGCTCCTCCTCATAAGACAAATCCTTGTCCAACTGGGCACCACTGAAGTCAAGTACATGAGATGGATCCGCAATATACCTCCGGAGCATAGATACGTGAATTACCAGATGCACGACTGACAAATTAGGTGGCAAGGCAAGTCTGTAGGCCACCTCTCCTACCTTATCCAGAATCTCAAATGGACCAATGTACCTAGGGCTCAACTTGCCCTTCTTTCCAAATCTCATCACGCCTTTCATGGGTGCCACTCGAAGAAATACCCGGTCACCTATCATAAATGCCAAATCCCGAACTTTGTGATCCGCATAACTCTTTTGCCTGGACTGAGCTGTACGAAGTCTATCCTGAATGATCTTCTCCTTGTACAAGGCATCCTGGACTAACTCAAAGCCCAACAATCTAGCCTCTCCCGGCTCAAACCATTCGACTGGAGACCGACACCATCTACCATACAACGCCTCATACGGAGCCATCTGAATGCTTGACTGATAGCTGTTGTTGTAGGAAAACTCAGCTGAAGTCAAGAACTGGTCCCATGAATCACCAAAGTCAATAACGCAAGCTCGCAACGTATCCTCCAAAATCTGAATAGTATGCTTGGACTACCCGTCCGTCTGAGGATGAAATGATGTGCTCAAATCAATCTGTGTGCCCAAATCTCGCTGAAATACTCTCCAGAAATGAGAGGTAAATTGATTACCTCGGTCTGATATAATGGATATGGGTACACCATGCAGTCTAACAATCTCTATCATATAGATCCTTGCCAACTTCTCTGCTGAATACGAAACTGATACTGGGATGAAGTGCGCTGACTTGGTCAAGCTATCCACAACGACCCATACTGCATCACACATCCTCTGAGTCCGTGGGAGTCCAACTACAAAGTCCATGGTGATACGCTCCCACTTCCACTCGGGAAGCTGAATCTATTGCATCAAACCACCGGGTCTCTGGTGCTCGTACTTAACCTGCTGACAGTTCAAGCACCGAGCTACATAAGCTACAATATCCTTCTTCATCCTCCGCCACCAATAATGTTGCCGCAAGTCCTGGTACATCTTTGCGGTGCCCGGATGAATAGAATATCGGGAACTATGGGCCTCCTGAAGTATCAACTTACGAATACCATCTACATCAGGCACACAAATCCGACCCTGCATCCTCAAAAATCCCTCATCATAAACCGTAACCATCTTGGCATCTTCGTGCCTGACTCTATCTCTAAGAACACATAAATGGCGATCATCATACTGCCTGGCGCGAATATGGTCATACAATGAAGAACAGGCTACAATATGGGCCAAAACACTACCAGTCTCAGAAACCTCCAATCTCACAAATCGGTTGGCTAAAGCCTGAACATCCAAAGCAAGAGGTCGCTCTCCGACTGATAAATAGGCAAGACTACCCATACTGGTTGAGTTCCGGCTCAAAGCATCAGCCAGCACATTGGCCTTCCCCGGATGATAAAGAATGGTAATATCATAATCCTTCAGCAACTCTAACCACCTCCTCTGCCTCATGTTCAACTCCTTCTGTTTGAACAGATACTGTAAACTCTTATGATTTGTGAACACCTCACATGGCACACCATACAAATAATGCCTCCAAATCTTCAATGCATGCACAATAGCTGCTAACTCCAAGTCATGAACTGGATAGATCTTCTTATGAGCCTTCAACTAACGAGAAGCATAGGCTATAACCTTGCCATCCTGCATCAACACTGCACCAAGCCCAACCCATGAAGCATCACAATACACGGTATACGGTCCTGAACCTGTGGGCAAAACTAACACAAGCGCCGTGGTCAAGGCTATCTTGAGCTTTTGAAAGCTCGCCTCACACTCATCAGACCACCTGAACTGAGAACTCTTCTGAGTCAACCTGGTCATCGGGTCTGCAATGGATGAAAATCCCTCCACAAACCGGCGATAATAACCCACTAAGCCCAAGAAACTCCGGATCTCTGTAGCTGAGGTGGGTCTAGGCCAATCTCGGACTGCTGAAATCTTCTTGGGATCCACCTGAACACCCTCTGACGGTACTTCTCATGGCCTAGAAATGCAACTGAACTCAACCAGAACTCTCACTTGGAAAATTTTGCGTACAACTGACTATCCCTCAAAGTCTTGAGGACGACCCGAAGGTGCTGCTCATGCTCCTCACGGCTACGGGAGTAAATAAAAATATCATCAATGAAAACAGTCACAAATGAGTCCAAATAGGGCCTGAACACGCGGTGCATCAACTCCATAACAGCAGTGGGTGCATTTGTCAGCCCAAATGACATCACCAAGAACTCATAATGCCCATAACGAGTGCGAAAGGTTGTCTTAAGGACATCAGACGCCCTAATCGTCAGCTGGTGGTAACCAGATCTCAAGTCAATCTTGGAAAACACTGAAGCACCCTGAAGCTGGTCGAATAAATCATCAATCCTCGGAAAAGGATACTTGTTCTTAATAGTAACCTTATTCAACTGCCGGTAGTCAATACACATCCTCATCGAGCCATCTTTCTTCTTGACAAACAATACTACAGCACCCCAAGGAGAAACACTAGGCCTAATGAAGCCTTTATCCAACAAATCCTACAACTGATCCTTCAACATCTTCAACTCTGACGGGGCCATACGATACGGCGGAGTAGAAATAGGCTGGGTGTCGTGAGCTGACTCAATACAAAAATCAATATCCCATTCAGGTGGCATACCCGGCAGGTCAGCAGGGAATACCTCTGGAAACTCCCGAACCACGGGCACAGACTCCAAGTAAGGAACATCAGTGCTAGAATTACGAACATAGGCCATATAGGCCAAACAAACCTTCTCGACCATGCACCGAGCCTTCATATAAGAAATGACTCTACCAGAAGAATGACTAGGAGTCCCCCTCCACTCCAAACGAGGTACCCTTGGTAAAGCAAGGTTATTGTCTTGGCATGAAAATCCAGTATAGCATAATAGGGGGATAACCAATCCATCCCCAATATAACATCAAAGTCAACCATATCAAGAAGCAAAAGATCAACCTGAGTCTCCAGACCACGAATAACTACTAGGCAAGCACGTAGACTCGATTTACCACTATAGAATCACCTATCGGTGTAGACACATGCACAACAGTACTCAAGGAATCACGGGGCATACTCAAATAAGGGGAAAAATATGAAGACACATAGGAGAATGTAGAACCCAGATCAAATAACACTGAAGCCTCTCGGCTGCAAACTGAAACTGTACCTATAATAACTGTATCAGAAGCCTCAGCATCAGGCCTGGCAGGAAAAGAATAGCACAGGGGCTGAGCCCCTCCAAACTGAACATCTTTGGGTCGACGTACTATGGCCTGACCTCTACCTCTCGTGGCATGTCCTCCACCTCTGGCACCCCGACCGCCAACCCTAAGTGGCTGAGGGGGTGGAGGTGCGCCTGATACGGGAACCATGGCACGGAAACCCTGATACTGAGACCCACCAGAACCTCGAGGGAAAAACCTGGAAATATGCCCCAAACCACCGCAAGAATAACAAGGCCTCTGTTGATGTGGCTGCTGACTCTGGAACTGGCCTTGTCGACCCTGATAACCACCCTGGAAGCTCTGAAGTGGCGGTGCACTGATAGGTGTTGGTGGTGCACCAATAGGAGCTGAAGGTGCCCTGTGAGCTACCTGAAGTGCCGACTGGTAGGGCCTGGGAGGATGACCTTTGCCGAAAGAATCCCTGCCCCCAGATGAGGCTCCATTGAATCGACCGAAGTGACGGGGCCTCTTGCCAGCCCCCTGACCACCACCCTGTGACATAATCATCTTAATCCTCCTAGCCACATTGGCCAAATCCTGGTACGAAATATCAGTCCCTGACTCCTTGGCCATCTGAAGCCTAATGAGATGAGCCAAACCCTCAATAAACCTCCTCACTCTCTCACGATCAGTGGGGAGTATCATAATGGCATGTCGAGCTAGAGTGACGAACCTGGTCTCGTACAGAGTGACAGATATAGATCCCTGCTAGAGGTGCTCAAACTGCCTCCGAAGATCCTCCCTCTGAGTAACTGCAAGGAACTTCCCCACAAATAACTCAGAGAACTGAGCCTAAGTCAATGGTGCAGACCCAACTAGCCTGGTCAAACAATAGTCTCTCCACCAAGTCTTGGGAAAACCCGAAAGACGAAAAGTAGCAAAATTAACTCCATTGGACTCTACTATGCCCATGTTCGGAAGAACCTCATGACAACTGTCCAAATAGTCCTGGGGATCCTCTGATGGTGCACTAGTAAATGTAGTAGTGAATAACTTGGTGAATCTATCAAATCTCCATAAAGCATCTACTGACATAGCTGCTCCCTCAATTGCCGGGGCCACAATGCCCGGCTTAGTTACTCCACTCGTTTGAGGTGCCGGAGTCTGGAACTGAGGATCTAGCTGCTCTGGTGTGGGAGTAGCAGGATTCTGGGTCCCTCCCCCAGCCTGAGAGACGGCTGGTGCAGTAGGAAGAAGAGCGGCCTGAGCCACACTCTCCAGGGGTCCCACTAAGCGGACTAGAGCGTCCTGAAGCACCGGGGTGGCAATCAACCCCTCTGGGACCTGAGTTGGTCCAAATGGAACTGTCTGAGTAGGAACCTCACCGGCAAAGTCTATATGTGGGTCCTCTACTGGGGATGCTTCCCTGCCCCTGCCTCGGCCTCTAATACGGCCTCGGTCTCGATCTCGGTCTCGGCCCCTCGTAGGAGCTGCAACAGGAGAATCGGGCTGCTGATCGGTAGATGAGGAAGCACGCGTTCTCACCATCTGCGAGATAATAGAATCGAAACTCAATTAGCATTTAGAATTCAAATCGCATGACAGGAAAGAAAAAAAGTGAAGTTATTCCTAACTTTGCAGCCTCTGGGGGATAAGTATAGACGTCTCCGTGCGGATCCCTCAGACTCTACCAAGTTTTTCCATGAGTTGTGAGACCTAAGCAACCTAGTGCTCTGATACCAACTTGTCACGACCCAAAATCCCACCTTCAGGCCATGATGGCGCCTAATGTTGCACCCGCTAGGCAAGCCAATGTGTTAACTGAATTGATTTATTAACAATTGAAAATAACAAACACTAACTAGATAATTGAGATAAAGTGCGGAAGCATTAACAAAAGCTAAATAATAATAGCTAATAACGAAGATATCCCTTTAAGTACAAAACCCAGTAGTGGAGTCACAACCTCACGAACCAGTCTAGGATTTGGCAAAAAAAAAACAGTTTGAAATAAAATGATATATTTGTCTGGAAACACATAGATGACATAATGAAAGATAGACAGTAACGCAGAGATCCACGAACGCCTGCAGAACTACCTCGGTGTCGTCTGGAATGGACTGAAGGATACTCCCCCTAACGAGGTCCACTGGGTCCGGCTGCGTAATCTGCACAACATAAAGAAGTGCAGGTGTAGCATCAGTACAACCGACCCCATGTACTGAGTAAGTGTCGAGCCTAACCTCTGTGAAGTAGTGACGAGGCTAGGAAACGACAACAAATTGTACTTGTGCAGTTCAATAGTATAGCAGAAAATAAACAAGAATACAGTTACGGGGAAGAACATACTGGGGATAAAAGGGGCAACAATTGCTAAAACAGTAGAATCAAGTACTAACTGGAAAGTAGAAGTAAAGCAGGAAATAACAACCTGAAACAAGTGAAATAGATAGGAGAAGGCACGACATGACCCCTCGTGCATAGCCTCAAAATCACACGGCACGGAATGTCCCCTCGTGCATAAATAATATAATCATCGGCACGGAATGTTCCCTCGTGCATAAATAATATAATCATCGGCACGGAATGTTCACTCGTGCATAAATAATGTAATCATCGGTACAGAATGTTCCCTCGTGCATAAATAATATAATCATCTGCACGGAATGTTCCCTCGTGCATAAATAATAATCATCGACACGGAATGTTCCCTGGTGCATGATGAATATAAAAACAACAATTGATATGAAAGTTTAACAATGCGACATTTCAAATGTACAGACATAATCAACCCAATTCTATTGTCCCGGCAAGGGACTTAGCTATAACCAATCTCACTCAAAAGTATCATATCAACAGTAAAACCCTCAACCGAACACATAATCAAGAACTTTCTACATCATGAAGTAACCTCAAGGTACCACTTCCAAGGTTCCCGATAATTCACAACATGGAGAATATCAAAGACATTAAATAACTTATCAAAATTCGACTCAGGGGCATGCTTGACCACAACATATAGGTACCCGCCACCTCACCTATACATTGGAAATGAATTACACATAGTAAATAAGACTCTATACCTATTCCCTCAAGCTAAATTTAGGCCAAACACTTACCTCGGCTCCAAGAATGCAAGTCAAGCCTCAATCACAGCCTTTCCTCTTGAATACGACTCCGAAACGATAATATCTAGACATAAATGACTTAATAATATCAATAATTATTCAATAACTCAATCCCAAAGCCTAATTATACATTTCCCATAATTCTTATAAAAATACAAAAATTCGACCCCGGGCCCGCTTGGTTCATACTCGAGGTTCGGACCAAAACCCGATAACCCATTCCCCCACTAACCCGAATATACAATTTATTTTGAAATACGACCCCAAATGAGGTTGAATTCCCAAAATTTCCAAAAGCCCTAACTCTACCCAAAACCCCCAATTTCTACCTTTGATTTCATGTTTTTAGACCTAGAATCTAGTGATTGATGAAGAAAAATGAAAGAAATTAGAGTTAAGAACACTTACCTATGGAGCTATAGTGGAATGGTCTCCTAATAATTGCCCAAGAAGAGTGGAGAAGAAGAAAATGGTGAAAGAATGTGAATATCCTGTAACTATTCTATTTTTGAACCTTAAAAATAACTGGGCGAATTAGCTCTATGCAATCCCGGAAAGGGAGTTGCGATCGCGTAGAAGCCTGAATCACGTGCACTGCGATCGCGGAAAGGGAGTTGCGATCGCGTAGAAGCCTGAATCACGTGCACTGCGATCGCGGAAAGGGAGTTGCGATAGCGTAGGGTCCCTAGGCTTGGCTATGAGATCGCGGACGGATTGGTGCGACCGCAGAAGGAAAAATACCCAACCCCCTCCCCAGCTCTCCTATACTCTACGCGATCGCGGAAGTGCCTATGCAATCGCATAGATTCACAGAAACCCCCCCACCCTCTCCCTCACACTACACTACGCGATCGCGGGGAAACCTATGCGACCGCACAGTGTAAAAGTCTCAGACACCAGAAACAGCATATTCACACCAGATTTTTCCAACTCTTTTGCACCCCGACACCTACCCGGAACTCACTCGATCCCTCAGGGCTCAAAATCAAATATATAAACGACTTCAAAATCATCCTACGAACTTATTCGAGTAATTAAACCACTAAAATAACATCAAAAACAATGAATTAAACTCAAAAATCCATAGAATTTCCTCAAACTTCATAAACTACCAAATTTTCCAATTTTGATCCGAAACACGTCAAACCAAGTTCGTTTCTTTCCAAATTATACAGATAACTCACATAACACATATTGAACCTGTTCCGGGCTCCAGGACCATAATACGGGCTCGGTAACACAGATTTCACATCAAAGTTCATTTTCAAAAGTCTTTATTATTTCAAGAAAATAATTTCCTTTAAAAATTTATTTCTCATACTTGGGACATCGGAATTCGATTCCGAGCATATGTCCAGGTCCCATATTTTCCTACGGACCCTCTGGGATCGTCAAATCATGGGTTCGGGTCCGTTAACCAAAAATGTTGACCAAAGTCAATTTTATTCAATTAATTATCATAAATTCATCTGTTTAACACATTTCCGCATAAGGCGTCCCAGCTACGCGCCCGAGCTGCGCATGCACATCTAGGTGAGATTAATGGAGACTTTTGGGGTCTCGGAACACAGTTTTTGCTAAATTTACACAGGATGACCTTTTGGGTCATCACAATAACAAACTTAGGTTAATAAAATTTTTGATTTGTTTATGAAGCTTATCTGATTGCCTTATGTGATAAATTGTTTTATATGAATTGTTTATGTGTACTATCGTTTTACATCCATTTCATCTCACTTCCTCCATTCATGAAAAATTCACATAAAGCACACACCTAGCGGTTACGTGGTTTACGGCCGTGCACTTTTCAAAAAATGCCTTTTAGGGGAAAATTCATGGGTAAGTCGATCAGCGGTGCATTCGACAGTCACGAGCTTTCCACTCTCAAACTGTCCACTTGGGAGAAGAGCATGCATCATTTTAACTTAGGTGATTTAATACCCGAGGTGTATTAAATTCATTAGTTAACCTCACCTAAATGTCCAAGTGGGTTTTCAACCCCAAGTGACACCTTATCACATATGTGCATTATTTGAAGGGTGAACATGCCAATTATGTGGATCATTCGCTCTAAATTAATTAAATCCTAGGTAATGGAGCATGACTAATTTTTCGGTGATATGTATGAAAATTTTCAAATGACATAATCAACCGTAACATCGCGACGTTTAAACATGAAGAAAATATGTTTTATTATACCGTTTTTTTGAATTTTTATTACAAGGAAAAAAAAGGTTTAAGCAATTAATTTACTTTTATTATTATTATTATTACTATTATTATTATTATTATTATTATTATTATTATTATTATTATCATTATTATTATTATTGTTATTATTATAAATATTATTATTATTATTAGCTTTTTTTTAAAAAGAAATTGCTTAATTAATTTAAAGCTATAGAATGACACATAATGGCATATTTCTCCTTTAATACACGCTAGGCCTACCTCTGGCACAAAAAGGCCTCTTATATTAGGACGCACTATTATTTGTTAAGCTTTGGAATGTGTCACATGCTTTGCTTGCTCACTTGCTATGTTGCTTATTTGCTTATTTGCTAGACTGCTTACTTGACTTTATTATTTGTACTAACATTTTGTTGTTTTTCAGAAGATGAAAGTATTGACTATTGAGCTTGCTTACTTCATTATTTAAATATATATTTTCTTTGTTCATATATTATTTGTTTACTCATCCTCTTGACATAATAATAATAATAATAATAATAATAATAATAATAATAATAATAACAACAACAACAACAATAATAACAACAACAACAACAATAATAATAATAATAAACACCAATTGTTCCGCGCTTAATGCTCTTTAATGATTCTAGAGCACCGTTTAGATATTTACTTAGTTCCTAATTTCTCTTAGGTCCACTCCAATTCTTAGAATCTAATTAAGATATCTTTTGTTGAGTATGATCTTCTATTATTTATACGGTAGGATGTTTTGTCCGCAAACTTTTCAACAAAGCGTCCATCATGAAATCAATCAATATTCGTGCCTTTAACTAGCTTTAAGAATTTTCTTTAACCAACAAGGTCTATCATAAAATTTCATTAAAAAAAGTGTAATCGCTTATGGTTAGGTAAAATTATTTTTCCACTTAATTTTCCGAGTTAATTTTATTTGTGTCACTTTCTATAAATATGGTTACATATTTTTAAAATATTTCCAATCGTGCCTCACATAATTTTTCAATTAGTCCATGTCCTTTTCACACAAGCATAAACCTCTATCTTGTCTCATAGCTCTATTTTTCTTAAAATTTATTTAGCATTCTACCTAAATTTTAGAATTTCAACCTTCGTGCCAACTCTCATTTACAAATTGGTAGATGTCCACATTTGTGCAATCTATCAAGCAATAGAAGGCCACTATTTGGCCAATTTGCATCGCCAAATTATTCTAAATTGCCATATTTTCAATTCAAATATTCGTATTATTATTTTGGGTCGTCGAGACTAATCTTCACGCACCCCGCTAATTCTACGTTTTGGTATGCGTGTTGAGAGATCATCCCATAACTCTCAAAACGGTCACTGTATTCCAGGCCTCGACAACTTTATGATTTGCCAATATTAAAACTTTTAGAGTACTTTCATGTGAATTTTTAGAGTATTCCAGGCCTCGACAACCTTGTTAATTATTTTGATTCCAAGC
This sequence comes from Nicotiana knightiana, assembly GCA_005239525.1. Lineage (NCBI taxonomy): Eukaryota > Viridiplantae > Streptophyta > Magnoliopsida > Solanales > Solanaceae > Nicotiana > Nicotiana knightiana. The sequence goes on along the minus strand of MDKJ01110148.1, from coordinate 25,764 downwards.
TTGTCTATATCCAAATACCAACAAATTATTCTTTTTTTGGCTTCTCTTATACGTAGCCCTATTAATAAGATTCGATTCATCGACTTCTTAGAAATACATTCTTAAAATTTCTACTATCAGCTTTAGTGCTTACCATCTATATATTCTTTTTTCCTCCAAAAGTTGACTTAAGTTGAACATCAAAGAAAAGAAAACTTCAAGGACGATATGGCTGACCAAATTGTAGTGATTGACTTAGTTGAAGACGAAGCTACTGGCGAAAAAATAGAATCTTACCAAGATAAGATTGCTAATCTTGAAGCAAAAGTGGCACAAATGGAGCAAGAAATTGATGGAATCAAGGAGATGATAGCCAATCTCAAGGACTCATCCGACGAAAAGGGCTAATCTCCGATTCACACAGCTACACCTCCCACTTATGAGTGTATTGCCCAGTTTTTTCCAAATCTGCACTCTTTCTTCCTAGAAAAGGCATTCAGTAGCTTGACAGAGACAAGTGAAGACAGAGAGCATGGTGGAAGACAGTTCAATGCAGAGATTCGCAATGATCATTTGACAAAATAATCATGCCTCTCAACCTGAGTCAAACTTAGTTGAGGCAGAATATGAAAACAACGATACGCCTAATTTCATTGATATTCACATGTACAACGGGATAGGTTGTCCTCAAAATCATTTGAAGGCATATCATGATTGGCTAGCATGCGTAGGGCAAGATAATGAATTTAAGTTGAGGCTCTTTTTTAGGATGCTTATAGGGCCAGCATTAATATGGTATATGAAGCAAAACACATGGAAATAGTTCAGTTGGAATGACCTACTAAAGGATTTTGTCAAGCAATATAGGCCATCCATCAATACAACTACCAGATGCAGCTCATTGAAGAGAAAATCCATGGAGTCTCCTCAGAGTTTGAAAGCAAACGAACCTCAAGAAAAGGCGGTAGGATCAACTTTGAAGCTTGTCAAGACGGTTGAGACACACCTCGAGGATAAAGGGAGAGGGGTGATTGATGAAGCATTAAATCCTCCACCATCAGAACCCAAGAAAAGAAAATCCCGAAACTTTACCCTTTTGAGTGAACCACCTTCTATCATTTTTGAGAGATTGAGATCATTTGGCATCATGCAACCAAAACCGACCAAAACCTATTACAACCCAAAATCCTAATAGGTCGTGATGGCGCCTATCGTGGAACTAGGCTAGCCAACCATCACCTAATTACTCATTCGTTCTATTATAATACTCCAAGAATCAACAATAAGCAGCAAACAAAACATTAAATAATCTCTTTAAGTCTTTACGCCCCCATAATAATCTAAAAGTCTAAACAACTCTCCCAAGACTTGAGTCAATGATCATGAGCATCTAAGAAAATAAACGAACTCTGCTAATGTCTTAATCAATGTCTATGAAATAAATACTAATACTAATAAAGGAAGGAAAATGGAGAAGCTGCGGATGCTGGACAACTACTGCAAAATCTCGTGAATCTGCTGAAAGCGAACGAAGACAGCTACTGCTCTGAACCGGTACCTGGATCTGTGCACACATGCACAATGAGTAATGATGAGTACGCCAACTCAATAGTAATGAAAATAAATCACAGTCTGAGAAATACAAAACACACAGCACATATACACCAATTCACAAAATAGTAAAACACCAAGTCACCATAAAGTATTCATCAAATACATAAGTTCGAAAACCAATTTTCCAGAAATCCTTTGGAACAAGTATAATTTCAGTATATCTCAGTAAAACTCTCAGTAAAATCAGTTTGAAAAACAAAGTGAATCATAGTCAAAAACTCAGTAAAATCATCATAAATCTGCCCCTCGGGCTATAATCATTTCTCGTAGCAATTTCCCTCGGCACCTCACCATCACTCAGTATCAGCCTATCAGGCAACCTCACAGTCACTCGGTATCAGCCCATCAGGCAACCTCGCAGTCACTCAGTATCAGCCCATCAGGCGACCTCACAGTCACTCAGTATCAGCCCATCAGGCGACCTCACAGTCACTCAGTATCAGCCCCGCAGGCATCACTCACACTCAATAGGCATCTGCGCTCACTGGAGGTGTACAGAATCTGGAGGGGCTCCTACAGCCCAAGCGTTATAAGAAGCCACATCATGGCATAAATCACTCACAATATTGGCCCTCAGCCAGCCACATCAGGGCATAAATCACTCACAATATTGGCCCTCAGCCTCTCTCGTATCAGAACATCCTCACAATATTGGCCCGCAACCTCACTTAGTCAAACACTCTCAACATGCCACTCGGGCCATCATTATACCGGGCTCTCGACCTAAAACATTGTTTCATTTTCAAGAAATAATATCAAAATACTCTTAGTGTCAAAACAATTATCAAGAAAAGACTGAGTGAAAATCATAACATATCAAGTGAGGAAAATAGTAAAAACAGCCTCCGAGGGGTAAACAGATCGGCAATAGGCCCCAAACATGGCTTGCAGCCCAAATTATATCAAAGTATATCAATACTATTAAGCATAGGCTTTAAAATCGGGTTCGCAACTCTATAGTTGCCTAAAATAGAATATATTTCCAAATTTCCAATATTTGCATTCCAAATCCGTGAAAGGATGCATAGTCGAGGGTTTCATACCCTCAGGAAAGGATTTAAAGACATTACTTACCTCAAACTAGCCCGAAAAGCTACTATGCAACCCGCTTGCCTCTCGAATCAACTTCCAAGTGCTCCAAATATACCAAGATCAGATTTTATTCATCAATTTATGCTAAAGGAATGAATTCCAATTGAAAAGTTCCAATTTTAGCACAAACCCCGAAAATTAGCCAAAACCCGACCCCTGGGCCCGCATCTCAGAACTCGAAAAATTTTATACCAAAATGTTCTTCATCATCTTACGAGTCCGTACATATAAAGAACGCTAAAATCGGAGTTCGTTTGACCCCTCAAATCGACCCCTAAAGGTCTCAAAATCTCAAGCCCTAATCCCATCTTTTTCTACAGATTTTCACGAATTAAACACTGATATTATGTTCCTTAATCACATATAATTGAGTATTAGGGTCCAAAATACTTACCCCAATGAAGAACAATGATTTCCCTCTTCAAAATTGCTCCAAAAGCTCTATTCCCGTTCAAAATGGTGGAAAAGTGGGCAAAGGTCGCGGAGGGTTTTAATATATACTGTCCAGTTATTACTTCATTGCGATTGCGGGAGTTCCCACGCGATCGCGAAGAAAAAATTCCACAGACCCTGAAAAGACCCTACGTAATCGCATACCTTCAAACGCGATCGCGATTCAACAGGACCTCAACCCACGCGATCGCAAACTTACCCACGCGATCGCATAGAATAAATGAACTCACTCCCCATGCGCCTATAACTCTATGCGATCACATGAAGATCCACGCGACCGCATTGCTCTAGCCTGCCAAGCTATGCGATCGCAGACACACTTACGCGATCGCATAGAACAACATCACCTACCTCGACTTTTACTCTACGCAATCGCAACTATTTCCATGCGATCGCGGTGAACAAATCACTGCTGTGTTAACACCAGAAACAGCAGACTTTCTAAGGTCAAAAATGGTCGTCAACCATCCGAAATCCATCCCGAGCCCCTCGGGACCCTAACCTAATTTACCAGGACATCATAAATGATCATTCAAACTTAGTTGCACTCTCGGAACACCAAAAATAACATCTAAACACAAAAATCACGTCGGATTCAAACTCAAGAACTTTGAAATTTCTTAAATCCACCAACGATGCCGAAACTATTCAAAACAACTCCGATTGACCTGAAATTTTGCAAACATATCCAAAATGACATTACAAACCTGTTTCAACTGTCGAAATTCCATTCCGACCCTGATATCCTATTTTCCACTGCCGACCAGAAAACACCAAAAACTAACTTTCGCCAATTCAAGCCTAATTCTACACCGGTCCTCACAAAAATATTCCGAACACACTCCTAAGTCCAAAATCACTTAACGAAGCTATCATAGCCATAAAATCCTCATTCCAAGGTCGTTTACTAATAGGTCAACTCTCAATTGACTTTTCCAACTCTAAGGCTATTTTTAAAAGACTAGGTGACTAAATTCTCACTACAACCATTCCGATTTCGAGCCTGCCAACTCTAACACATCAATAACATTAATACCAACCTACGACAAGGCAATAACAGTAATTATAATGCAGGTTCTACGTAACGACCGACTAGGTCATTACATTCTCCACCTCTTAAACAAACGTTCGTCCTCAAACGGGTCTAGAAACGTATCTGGAGTCTCAATCAAGTAAGGATATTTGCTCTGCATCTCCCGCTCGGTCTCCCAAGTAGCCTCCTCCACTGGCTGACCTCTCCACTGTACTTTCACTAAACCTATATTCTTAGACCTCAACTTTCTGACCTGATAATCCAAAATTGCTACTGGCTCTACCTCATATGACATATCACCATCGAGCTGAACTGTGATGAAGTCTAACACAAGAGACGGGTCACCAACATACTTCCTGAGCATCGACACATGAAATACCGGAGGAACACTCGATAGGTTGGGTGGCAAGACAAGTCTATAAGCCACCTCTCCAACCTTCTGAAGTACCTCAAAAGGACCAATAAACCGTGGACTCATCTTTCCTCTCTTTCCGAACCTCATAACACCCTTCATGGGTGATACTTTCAGAAGTACATTATCACCTTCCATAAAGGACACATCCCGGACTTTCTGGTCCGCATAACTCTTCTGCCTAGACTGTGTCGTGCGAAGTCGCTCCTGAATCAACTTCACTTTCTCCAACGCATCCTGAATCAAATCGGTGCCCAATAACTTAGCCTCACCAAGCTCGAACCAACCAACCAGAGATCTATACCTCCTACCATATAAAGCCTCATACGGGGCCATCTGAATACTGGACTGGTAGATGTTATTATATGCAAACTCCGCTAGTGGCAGAAACTGATCCCATGAAACACCAAAATCAATCACACAATCCCGTAACATATCCTCCAAAATCTGAATAGTCCATTCCAACTACTCGTCAGTCTGAGGATGAAATGCAGTGCTCAACTCTACATCAGCACCCATACCTCTCTGTACGGCCCTCCAAAACTGAGATGTGAACTGACTACTATCAGAATTAATAGAAACTGGAACTCCATGCAATCGGACAATCTCCTTAATGTAAATACCAGATAATCGCTCTGAAGTATAAGAAGTACCAACAGGAATGAAGTGCATAGACATGGTCAATCTATCCACAATGACCCAAATAGCATCAAAACCCTTCGAAGTCCGTGGAAGCCTAACTACAAAGTCCATAGTAATCCGCTCCCACTTCCACTCCGGAATATCTAACCTCTGAAGTAATCCACCTGGTCTCTGGTGCTCATACTTGATTGCTGGCAGTTGAGACACCGTGCTACATACTCAACAATATCTCTCTTCATCTGCCTCCACCAATACTGATGTCTCATATCCTGATACATCTTTGCGACACCCGGATGAATGGAATATCGCGATCTGTGAGCCTCTGCTAATATCAACTCTCGAAGCCCATCCACATTGGGCACGCAAATACGGCCCTGCATCCTTATAAGACCGTCATCACCAATAGTCACATCCCTAGAATAATCTCGACGGACCCTATCCTGAAGTACTAACAAATGCGGATCATCATACTGCCGAGCTCTAATCTGGTCGTAGAGATGAGGGTCTAACAAATTAGGGTCTGACAAATCCAATCTCACCAACTGACCCGCCAAATCCTGAACATCAAGTGCCAAAGGTCGCTCTGCTGCTGAAAGGTATGCTAGACTCCCCAAACTCTCGGCCCTGCGACTCAAGGCATCGGCCACTACATTGGCCTTTCCCGTGTGATACAAAATAGTAAGGTCATAATCCGTGAGAAGCTCCAACCATATTCTCCGCCGCAAATTAAAATCCTTTTGCCTCAGCAGATACTGCAAGCTACGATGGTCAGTGAAAATCTCACACTGTACCCTATACAAGTAATGACACCAAATCTTTAAGGCGTGAACAATGGCAGCTAACTCAATATCGTGCACTGGGTAATTCTTCTCGTGCACCTTCAACTGTCTAGACGTGTAGGCAATCACCCTATCGTCATGCATCAATACCGCTCCCAAGCCAACTCTAGAAGCATCACAATAGACTATGTAAGAACTCGAACCAGTCGGCAAAACCAATACCGGAGTTGCGGTCAATGCTGACGTGAGCTTCTGAAAGCTCTCCTCACACTTATCGGACCATCTGAATGGAGCACCCTTCTGGGTCAATCTAGTCAATGGTGAATCAATAGAAGAGAATCCTTCAACAAAGCGACGGTAATATCCTGCCAAACCAAGGAAACTCCTAATCTCTGTAGCTGAGGAAGGTCTGGGCCAACTCTGCACCGCCTCAATCTTCTTCGGATCAACCTGAATACCCTCACTAGACACCACGTGCCCCAAGAAAGCTACTGAATCAAGCCAAAATTCACACATGGAGAATTTTGCATAATGCTTCTCCTCCCTCAACCTCTGTAACACAACCCTCAAGTGTTGAGCATGCTCTTTCTGGCTACGAGAATAAACCAGGATGTCATCAATGAATACAATGACGAATGAATCAAGGTAAGACTGAAATACATTGTTCATCAATTGCATGAACGCGGCTGGGGCATTAGTCAGCCCAAATGACCTAACCAGAAACTCATAATGACCATATCTGGTCCTAAAAGCAGTCTTTGGAATGTCAGAATCCCGAATCTTCAACTGGTGATACACCGACCTCAAGTCAATCTTGGAGAACACATTAGCTCCCTGAAGCTGATCAAATAAGTCATCAATACGAGGCAAAGGATATCGGTTCTTCACCATAACCTTATTCAGCTGTTTATAATCAATGCACATGCGCATCGAACCATCCTTCTTCTTCATAAAGAACACCGGCGCACCCCAAGGTGACTCACTCAGCCGGATGAACCCCTTATCTAAGAGTTCCTGAAGCTGCTCCTTCAATTCTTTCAACTCCGCTGGTGCCATGCGGTAAGGTGGAATAGAGATAGGCTGAGTGTCTGGCACCAAGTCAATACCAAAATAAATATCCCTGTCAGGTGGAATGGCTGGCAGGTCTGCAGGAAATACATCCGAAAAATCACGGACTACAGGAACAAAATCAACAGAAGGAGTCTCACTACTAACATCCCTCACAAAAGCAAGATAAGTCTCGCACCTTTCTCAACCATGCGATGAGCTTTCAACTAAGAAATCACTCTGCTAGGCACATGGTCTATAGACCCTCTCCACTCCACTCTCGGCATTCCAGGCATAGCCAGGGTGACGGTCTTAGCGTGACAATCAAGAATAGCATAACAAGAGGATAAACAATCCATTCCCAGAATTACATATAAATCAACCATACTGAGTAACATCAAGTCCACTTGGGTCTCCAAACCCCCAATAGATATAAGACATGACCGATACACACGGTCCACAACAATAGTATCGCCCACCGGGGGCGAAACATGAAAAGACGTAACTAGAGACTCACGAGGCATATTCAGAAAGTGGGAAAAATAAGATGAAACTTAAGAGTACGTGGAAACAGGGTCAAATAAAGCCAAAGCATCATTGTGACAAACTGAGATCGTACCTATAATCACTGCATCTGAGACCATAGCATCAGGCTTAGCCGGAAGTGCATAAATACGTGGCTGGCCTCCACTTGCTCGACCTCCCCCTCTAGGGAGGCCTCTAGCTGCTTGACCACCACCCTTGGCTGTCTGAGTAGGTGGTGAAGTGACTGGGGCTGAAGTCGAGTGTTGAACCCTCTGCTGATATGAAATACTAGGACGACGGGGACACTGCCTCCACTCATGTCCGAACTCTCCACACACATAACAACCACGTGTAGCTAGAGATGAAAACTGACGAGAACCCCTGCCACCATGATAACCACCAGACGAACCATGCATAGAAGACCCTGATGAGATGATGCTCGGGCAGAGCTCTAAGCTAGAAGGGCACTAAAACATGAACGGCCCTGATGAGAGCTGCGAGGACCCTGCCCTGAAGATACACCACAGTAAGCTGGGTGAACTAGCTGTGGAGGTCTAAATGGACGTCCTCTGATGTGCTGAAACTGCCCTCTAGAAGGGGCACCACTGAAGCTACATGATCCCAGAGGATTTTTGGCCTGCCTCTCCTAACGCTCCTTCCTACGAACCGACTCAATGTCCCGAGCAATGTCAACTACCTGCTCAAATGAAGATCCAGACACTCTCTCCCTGGTCATCAAAATTCGAAGTTGATACGTGAGACCATCTACAAACCTCTTGATACGCTCCCTGTCAGTAGGGACTAACTCCGAAGCATGTCTAGACAACTCGGAAAACCTCATCTGGTATTGAGTAACTGACAACTCTCCCTGGCACAGCTGCTCAAATTGTCTGCGTTGCTCCTCTCTGTGGGACTGAGGAACATACTTCTCCAAAAAGAGCGTAGAGAATTGCTACCAGGTGAGTGGCATTGAACCAACCGGCTTACGCCTCTCAAATGCCTTCTACCAAGTGAAAGCAGCATCAACACACTGAAATGTAGCAAATGAGACCCCGCTGTTCTCCAAAATACCCATAGTACGTAGTATCCTCTGGCACTTATCTAGAAACCCTTGGGCATCCTCGCCCTCTGTACTGCTGAAAGTCGGAGGCTGAAGTCTACTGAACCTCTCTAGCATGCGTTGCTCATCCTCAGGCATAGCAGGAACCACATAATCCTAGACTGGGGCAACCGGCTGGTCTGGGACTTCCCCCGGTGCCTGAATACCCTATACAACCTGCTCAGGTGTCCGAGTAGCTGGAGTCTGAATGCGTCCCCCGGCCTGAGCTGCAGTGGCAGTAATAGACGTAGCAACTGCCTGAGCCAAACAGGTACACACCGTCAATATCTAAGCCAGGGTCTCCTGAAGGCCCGGAATAACTATAGGCATTGCCGGTGCCTGATCCTGTCCCGGTGGAGCACCATCGGCGGGAACCTGATCCTGAACGATAAGGGGATCATGTGGTGCTGTCCCTGCTGCTACGCGGGCTAGTCCCCTAACACCACCATGGCCCCGACCCCTTGTGGGTCTGGCTGGTGTCTGGTCACCCTGATCGGTATTGCGTGTCCTCACCATCTGTGAGAGAATGAAACAATATGAGTTTAGATTTCAAGAATCAATAGATTGGCACGTAAGAGTTCAAGAATCTAGAGATGTTTCCTAAGAGTTCTGCAGCCTCTCGAAGATAAGTACAGGCGTCTCCGTACCGATCCACAAGACTCTATTGAACCTGCTCATGACTGTTGAGTCCTATGTAACCTAGAGCTCTAATACCAACTTGTCACGACCCCAAATCCTAACAGGTCGTGATGGAGCGTATCGTGGAACTAGGCTAGCCAACCATCACCTAATTACTCATTCATTCAATTATAACACTTCAAGAATCAACAATAAGCACCAAACAAAACATTAAATAATCTCTTTAAGTCTTTATGCCCCCATAATAATCTAATAGTCTAAACAACTCTCCCAAGACTGGAGTCAATGATCATGAGCATCTAAGAAAATAAACTAACTCTGATAATTTCTTAATCAATGTCTATGAAATAAATACTAATTCTAATAAAGGAAGGGAAATGGAGAAGTTGCGTACGTTGGACAGCTATCGCGAAATCCCGTGAATCCGGTGAAAGCGAACGAAGACAGCTACTGCTCCGAACCAATACCTGGATCTGTGCACAGAGGCACAGGTAGTAATGATGAGTACACCAACTCAGTAGTAATAAAAATAAATCACAGTCTGAGAAATACGAAACACACAGCACAGATACACCAATTCACAAAAATAGTAAAACACCAAGTCACCATAAAGTATTCATCAAATACATAAGTTTGAAAACCAATTTTCCAGAAATCCTTTGAAACAAGTATAATTTCAATATATCTCAGTAAAACTCTCAGTAAAATCAATTTGAAAAACAAAGTGAATCGTAGTCAAAAACTCAGTAAAATCATCATGAATCTGCCCCTCGGGCTATAATCGTTTCTCGTAAAAATTTCCCTCAGCACCTCACCATCACTCAGTATCAGCCCATCAGGCAACCTCACAGTTACTCAGTATCAGCCCATCAAACAACCTCACAGTCACTCAATATCATCCCATCAGGGACCTCACAGTCACTCAGTATCAGCCCATAAGGCAACCTCACAGTCACTCACTATCAGCCCATCAGGCAACCTCACAGTCACTCAGTATCAGCCCATCAGGCGACCTCACAATCACGCAGTATCAGCCCATCAGGTGACCTCACAGTCACTCAGTATCAGCCCCGCGGGCATCACTTGCACTCAATAGGCACCTGCACTCACTGGGGGTGTACAGACTCCGGAGGGGCTCCTACAGCCCAAGCGCTATAACAAGCCACATCATGGCATAAATCACTCACAATATTGGCCCTCGGCCTCTCTCGTATCATAACATCCTCACAATATTGGCCCGCAGCCTCACTCAGTCAGACACTCTCAACATGCCACTCGGGCCATCATTATACCGGGTTCTCGACCCAAAACAGTTTTTCATTTTCAATAAATAATATCAAAATACTCTGAGTGTCAAAACAATTATCAAGAAAAGACTTAGTGAAAATCATAACATATCAAGTGAGGAAAATAGTAAAAACAGCCTCCAAGGGGTAAACAGATCGGCACTAGGCCCCAAACATGGCTTGCAGCCAAATTATATCAAAGCATATCAATACTATTAAGCATAGGCTTTATAATCGGGTTGGCAACTCAATAGTTGCCTAAAAAGGAATATATTTCAAAATTTCCAATCTTTGCATTCCAAAATTCGTGAAAGGATGCATAGTCCGGGGTTGACTTATCAATCACCTTCGCCACCGACATATCAACCTACTTCACCCAGATACTCACAACCTGCTCCTGTCTACCACACTTACAATTCCCAACCATCTCATCACCAATGACCCCCTACCCATCAAAACTTCCCTAGACCTCGTCCTAATTTTGATCACAGACCTCCAAAAAAGTATACCACCATCGCTGAACCTATCGACCAGTTGTATGAGAAGCTCAAAGTTGCTGGTTATGTCACCCCCATCCCTGCTACAACCCCTGAGAATCCTTCTCAATGGGTCAACCCAAACAAGTCCTGTGCATACCACTCTGGTATGAAGGGGCACACAATCGATGAGTGTCGTTCTTTGAAGGACAAGATACAATCCCTGATTGACAACAAGGTCATTGTGGCAAAGGAGTCAGCTCCAAACGTCCGCAACAATCCTCTTCCGGACCATAAGGGTGGAGGCATCCACTTGATTGAAATAGAATATGATTGGGACCCCGAGGGATAAATCGGGTTGATCGCAGAAGGCGATGATCCAAAGAAACATGCAGTCACTCTCAACCCGATCATAGTCCAGATTCAACCGTCTGAGGATGCTGAGGTAAATATGTCCATACCTCTTGGGTTTGAAGCAGCGTCACCTGCAAAGGAACCAGTATCGATTGAAGTTGAGTTTGCGTCTCCAGTGAATGCACCCGCACCATTTGAGGTTGCAGTCTTACCACCCCAGGCACATGTTCTATTCGAAGTGAGGGTAGCGGCGCCAATCACGGTGCCGATATCTACCACACCACCTTTCTATACAGATGTTGTACCATGGGACTATAAAGTCGAGGCGAGAAGGAAAGGAAAAGTCAAGAGTGAAGAGGTTGTTGCAACGCAAGGTATGACAAGAACTGGTAGAGTCTACACCCCTGAGCATCTGGTTGAATCCAGCGGCAGGCTTCCAATCCGCCTCCCATTATCGAGACAGGTCCGTACGACCTTTGGAGGAAAGTATAGGACAAGGATTATTTGTTCATCGACTAGTTGAACAAAACGTCAGCGCAAATATCCATCCTCTCTTTCCCGCAGAATTCCGAGACGCACAAAAATGCTTTATTGAAGGTGTTGAACGAAGCCTATGTGCCAAATAACATCACTAGTGGAGAAATGGCTAATATGGTGGGCCAAGTGTTGGAAAGTCACAAGATTACTTTCCATGAGGACGAGCTGCCTCCTGAAGGGATGAGCCACAAAGCACTGCACATAACTGTGCAATGTGAAGATTATTTCATCACCAGAATCATGATCGAAGGGGGATCCATTCTTAACATTTGTCCGTTGATAACGCTCAAGAAATTAGGTAAAGGGTTGCATGAGATAAAGGATGGAGCGATCAACGTGAAGGCCTTCGATGGATCTCAGAGGTCCACCATTGGTGAGATCAGCCTATGCTGCAAACGAGGCCAACCTGGTTTGAGGTGGACTTCCAAGTGATAGATGTGCCAGCGTCCTACAAACAATTATTGGGACGACCCTGGATCCATGGTGATGGGGCCGTAGCATCAACGCTACATCAGGCAGTGAAGTTCGAGTGGAACCACCAAGAGGTGATTATTCATGGTGACGGTAGCAACCCTATTTACAGTCACCAGACTATTCCGGTGATTGAAGGAAGAAAGAAGTTGGGTGAAGAAACTTACCACCACATTGAATGAGTCGACACTATCGACAAAGATAAATGGTGGGATAGCAAGGTCGCAAGTATGATGAGTTGGCGAGGGTACAAGCCAGGTAAAGGGCTTGGCAAGGACATTCAGGGGATCTCCAAATCTATCAAATTCAAGAAGCACGGCACCACTTTCGGTTTGGGATACGAATACACTTGGGAAGAATTCAAAAACTGGTGGCCACCATGGCGCGGTCCTTATTACCCTTTGGAGAAACCAATACGGCATCTGGAGCAAACCTTCCAACAGGCCGATGTCATCTATGGATCAGATGAAGAAGAAGCACTTGCAGTAATGAGGAACTTGTTTCTGGAGGACAGTGATATGGACTGATGTGTTATTCTCGAGGAGGGGGGGAGGATGGCCCTTCCATACAGGCTGTGAGCAGAGGGACGTACCTCAAGAATTGGACTGTCAGGACAATCAAAGTCCGACGAGCCTTGGGATAGCAAGGTTAAAACGAGCACTATTCATTGTTTTTCTTTACAAAATGATTTCCTTTTTCGCATTTTAATTCCTGCAATAAGATCTTTAATGTTCAAAACAATCGTTCAATTTATCAAAAGCATTTTTAAATTTTTCTTATGGATCAATATTTATTGCTATCATTTTTCTCTCATTACTTTACCTATATAGCATTACTATTACCTGTCTTGATGAATCGATAACTGTGACGTGTAACGAGACAATGCAGCAAACGGACATAGATTCAGAAGAGGATGACATACCTGACGAGATTGTCAAAGAAGTTGAGAATTTTGAGAACATACCTAAGTCCAACCTAGACGAGACTGAAATCCTCAACTTGGGAGATTCAGAAAACATCAAGAAGATACTAGGAAAGTTGATAGAAAGGCACAAGAAGTGGCACGAGAAGTTATCATTTGCCTTATTGGGATATCGCACCACAGGTCGTACCTCAACAGGGGCAACTCCCTATATGCTAGTTTATGGTATTGAGGCTGGTATTCCTACCGAAGTTGAGATTCCATCTCTAAGAATTATACAAGAAGCTGAGCTCAGCGACGTAAAATGGCTAAAGATCCATTATGAGTAGCTAGCCCTCTTAGACGGAAAGAGAATGAATGCAGTCTGTCATGGTCAACTCTATCAAAACAGAATGTCTAGAGCCTTCAACAAGAAAGTCAAACCTAGACAGTTCACACTGAGGCAGCTGGTGCTGAAGAATATCTTTCCACATCAAGACGAAGCCAAAGGGATGTTCTCTCCCAACTGGCAGGGTCCGTATATGGTTCACCAGGTACTGACAGGAGGAGCACTTATACTCGCAGAAATAGACGGAGAAGTCTGGCCAAAGCCAATCAATTCAGATGCAGTCAAACGCTACTATGTGTAATCTTATGTTTTCTCAATGATAATGTAAATTGAACTACACCTGACCTGATTCTCGTTTAAGAGGGGATACGTAGGCAGCCCTATGGGTTCGGTCACAATTCAATAAAAATCTCATTTTTCCACGCAATTGGAAACTGGGGCAGAATTTTGAAGAGGACCCTCAAAATTCCATAGCGGGAGAGGTTGCAATGTCCCGAGTCGTGTCACGGTCGTCGGTTCATCCCAAACTTAATTTTTTAATTATACATTATCCTTTTACAAAATCATGCATGTTTGTTCTTGAAACAGCTTTGTTTAGCAATGCTACCCCAATAATACAGACAGTATCATCAGATCAAGCCGAACAAGTCAAGAAAAGTCAGCGGGGATACGAACCAACCTTCCCCTTACAAAACTCACGATTTTTCTTTGGATGCAGGCACTAAGGTTGCAAAATCCCTAAACAAACTGTCCATCCAGGGGACAAACGTTTGTTCAAAATACGATTCTCAAACTGTTACACTTGGCGACATTTGCTATCAGCCCATACAAATAATGTTCTGTTGTCACAATGCTCATAGTAATTGCACTACCACAACCTGTTATCAGCTAAGAAACTCTACTATTATTTGTCATTTTATTTCTTGCATAAGACTACTATTCTGCCTTCCGAGGTTAAGCTCTACCTCCCTCTGCATTGCATAAGGCTACTATTCTGCCTTCCATCTGCATAAGGCTACTATTCTGCCTTCCAGCTGTTAAGCTCTACCTCCATATGATTGCATAAGGCTACTATTCTGCCTTCCATATGCATAAAGCTACCATTCTGCCTTCCGAGACTAAACGCTGTCTCCATCTACATTGCATCTTTGCATAAGGCTACCATTCTGCCTTCCAAGACTAGACGTTGTCTCCATCTACATTGCATCTTCGCATAAGGCTACCATTCTGCCTTCTGAGGTTAAGCTCTACCTCCATCTGCATTTTTTGCATAAGGCTACCATTCTGCCTTCCGAGACTAAACGTTGTCTCCATCTGCATTGCATCTTTGCATAAGGCTACCATTCTGCCTTCCGAGGTTAACCTCTACCTCCATCTGCATTTTTTGCATAAGGCTACCATTCTGCCTTCCACTTACATAAGGCTACTTTTCTGCCTTTCGAGGCTAAGCCCTGCCTCCAATTTACTTTTTCCTCGAACACTATCTCAAGCACTATTTATTTTGCTTTTTCTACGGGCTAAGCTCTGCCCTTCAATTCGCAAGACTGAGCTTTATCTTATCAGCATCAGACTACTACATTTTTCATGGGCTGAAATATCGCCAACTTATCCAAAGGTGTCATCGTTCGGAGGCACCATTTTCATGCCCGAGAACATCATGTCATGGCCTGAGAATCTCTCTCAATTTTGCATATCATTATTCAAAGGCATCATGGTTCGGAGGAACCATCCTCATGGCTCGAGAACATCATTTCATGGCCTGCGAATCCTGCATCAAGCAATCCATGGCACAGGATATCATGGTCTGAGGATGTCATCCTCAAACCGTTCAAAGACAACATTCATAGTCCGACGGGAAATTGTATGATGTTTAAATTACGCATAATATATGCTTGTATTGTTTATTTGCAGGTAATCTGGCAAGCAACGGTCATCCTGGCAGGAGCAGTCCCACTCCAGTTCTCCTAACCCTTCCCGTAAACCGTTTATTCGTCCAACACTTTATGTTGCGTTCGTTCTTGCAAAACTTCATCGGCGTACTTCGTCGATGACACCTGAACTACACACAGCCTGATTCCTAAAAAACCGGGGATATGTAGGCAGCTCAGAAACTAGGGCACGGCCTAAATCTCTTCAAACCGTTTTGCTCGGTCAAAATTGTCCATCATATCTTTACCCGACAACTCTTTCATCCTTTCCGGGTAAAGAGGGGCAACTGTTGATACCCAATTTTCCCTCAAAATATTTTTAAATTTGCATATATTCCGGCAAAATCACTTTTTATAATAACTGGCCCTTT
This sequence comes from Nicotiana knightiana, assembly GCA_005239525.1. Classification (NCBI taxonomy): domain Eukaryota; kingdom Viridiplantae; phylum Streptophyta; class Magnoliopsida; order Solanales; family Solanaceae; genus Nicotiana; species Nicotiana knightiana. The sequence goes on along the minus strand of MDKJ01110148.1, from coordinate 9,777 downwards.
TCCATAATCTTCCATATTTTTATTAATTTCTTTTCCAAATTATTCAGTATTTTACACTCTATAATTATGCATAAATTGTATTATAAGTAATTTTCAAAATATTTCCCAGCTCAATATACTATTTTTATCCTATTAGGATTTAATTATTTCATAAATTAGCCAATTCGGCATTATTTAGCTATAATTACAACAATTTTACAATTATAACCTAATTATACGTTTTATACCATTTAAATCAATAATTAGTCATTTTATATTTTTAATATTAGTTAATTACCTTAATTTCAGTTATTTAGCATTAATTTCATTTTTATAATTACTAGGTATTTTTATTAATTATTTAGCTATTTTAATGGGTATTTAACTAATGGCCATTTCTAATTTTCAATCATAGCCCAAATTAAACCCAAACCCACCTGATTAAATCCGGACCCCTACCCATTTAATTAGCCCAAATACCAGGCCCAAACGTTAAAGCCACCCGACCCAATTCCCCTTTTAATCTGGACCATTGATCAATTTTTTATCAACGGACCATATTAATTCTTACCATAATTAGACCTAAGACTACCCCGTCTCTCATTTTCACTCAGACGCGCATCTCTCTACTCTCTCTCTCTCTCTCTATCTCTATCTCTCTAGCCCCCTCTAGAGACTTCCAGTCTCTCCACCTCCGATGAGGTCCATTCGTCTTCTCCGGCTGCCTCTTCGCCGGAGGCCATGGAGTCCTCACCATCCTCAGGCCTCCCATGGATCTTTTACACCGGTGTTGCCATCTATAAAGTCTTCAAGAGACCAGGGTTCACTCTCTCACACCTTTGGGTTGTCTCAGGCCTTCATGGCTCGATCTCCAATAAGATTTCCCGACTTTCCAGCTCGATCCGGTGGTTTCTATATCGACTCTCTCTCTCTCTCTCTAGGTTCTCTCTTTGAAACCCTAACTTCTAAACTTCCAATTCTTTTAGATCTGTAATAGATCTATGCGTATTATGAGGTTTTCCTGTGCTTTCTTTAAAGATTCTCTTATTTCTCGAATGATCCTTCGTTTTTCCAAAACTAGGGTTTTAAAATTCTTTTCAAAAATAGTTTTCCTTCGGGTCTCTTAGTATTATTTCATGATTCTATTATGTTTAAGAAATATTTGAGCCGCTCCCTTCTTGTTTAATTCATTTTGATAAAAAACCCCAAATTTCTTGGGTACAATCTGTGAGTCCAAGCTTTGTTAACAATAATGTTTTACCTATTCTATTGCGACTGCTTTACTCTCGTGAAGCACTATGTGATTTTTGCTCTATACTTGCAGTTAGGGTTTTTGATTCTTTGTCGCTTCTGCCTAAGCCATGATTGTCTACTTATTCCTTTAATTATTTGCTATGTTCTTATGTGAATCCCTAATTTCGTGATTAGGGTTCCTAATTTTTGCTTAACATGTGTTATTCCGTTCAAATCAATACTGTTTTATCATTTTGAATCTTTGAATAAGTGTGATTAGCGCTTTGTTGATTTTTACACCATATCCTTTACTGATTTTGAGCATCTCCTTAAATATGTGATATTTTCCTTTGAGTAATACTGGTTTCCTGATTGATTTTTAGGATTTGAATCATCTCTTGCCTTATTTCCGTGAATAAACATGCTGTCAAATTGACTTTCCTTAATTAGGATATTCTGAATCTATCTCTAATCACATTCTCTATACTTTTACTAATACTTATATGTTAAAGTCAGCTTTTCAATGATTTCTTTCCTTATTTTTGTTACTGTTTATTACCGTTTGGACATTGACTCCTTACTTGAAGGGAGTACTTGCCTTGATTATATGTTGATTGATTCTGAGTCCACATAATTACTGCTGAAATGTTAGTTTACCTTATGTGACTACCTGTTTTCAAACTATAAATACTTTGGTCTTTCATTAGCATAACACACGAACAAATACACTGCTCTAAACTCTCTTACACACACACTAATGCTCTACTTTTCTATTGCTCTACTTCTACTACTCCACTTCTCTTGACTTTATTGCTCTCCACTTTGCACTCATTCTTTCTTCAACTGGTATGTTTTCAGTTTAAGTTTACAGCATAAAAAACAACATGCCTCTTTTAATATTGCAATTCCTTTTGTTTCTATTATGCTTCTACTTATGGTTCTGCTGTCTACCTCGCAATTAGCATGCCAATTTGTTATTTTACCAATGTGATTATCCTTTTCCCTTTAGTTTCAGCATATTTTACTGCCTTCTTATATGTTTCACTAGGACTCTGCCTTACCCCTGATCCCCAGCACACTATAAGCATGTATTTGTGTCACTTAGTTACATGTAATTCTGAACATATGTTGTAACCCTTTCCGTGTACCTGTGTGTAACTCTGTTTGTTATGTACTTCCTCTTTGGCATCCCTCAATTTGATTCTGTTAAGTTTTTCTGGCCTGAACATGTTTATGAAAACTGTGCTATGGTTGTTAAAGTTCTGTGATACCTTAGTATTAACTTGTATGCAAATCTGCTTCATGAGCAGCCTACTTGTCCCCAATCCCTTATTCCCTGTTTGTGACTGCTCCCCTGTACTATGTATGCTGATGTGGTTCTGAGTGGTTGATTGTCCTAATCCCTTTCTTTCAAACTATTTTCACTAAAAGCTAAATCTTTTGTTCTCCAAAACTTATTTTAAACTACTCATTTTTCAAATTGTTCTCCAGCTCAACTCTTTCAAAATTATGTAAAGCACTCTCACTATACTCCTACACCCTTTAAGTTCTGCCCCCTTAGTGTGAGCTTTGCTTTGGGACCCTTGAGCTCCCTCTGAACTTTGACACACAAAGGCTGGCCACTCCACACTGCACTTACTCAATTTGGTTATGAAATTCTGGGTGTGAGCACTGCCTGGGATCCCTTGAGATCCTTAGGGAACTCTGACACACCTGGATTTGTATAAAAGGCTGTAAACTAATGGCGATGAGGATTCTGGAGATTCTGGGCCTATCAGTAGGCTCCCTATAGTATAACTTCTTCTTTTCATTATTCAATTATGTAATTCATGCAAATGGTCTGTAATAATTATTGTAAACAACTCTTTCAGGATGGATAGTGGAATGTGAAGGAGTGACTATGCATGTTTTTGCTATTAAAAGGGGTAGAAAGCATGTTATTAGGTTTATATTCCTACTTGCGCAATAGAAACTATACTTAGGACTCATTTCATGCATTAGATATTGTGTTCCCTAGGACTTACACTCACTGTTTTCAGCATGTCCATCTCACTATCATATCACTTAGAAAATCCTGCGTTAAAAAATGTATTGATAACCAGTACTTTACATTCATGCTCTACGCTGCCATGTACACTTAGAAATCTTGTCCCTATGATAACACTAACAAATTGTACTCTTGCATGTTCTTAAATCGCGCAAAATGCCGTGAGTATTTAGATATCCTGCTTAAAACTCTGCATATGCATCATTCTGTATCCCTACCTATGCATTAGATACCATGTATTAGGATTTCATTCATACTCGCCTAACAACACCTAGTCTAACTACTGATGCGTGTTATTTTACACCTAGGCAAGCATTAGGAAATCAGTCAAAGAAATAAAACCAGAACTATCCTTTGTGATTAGTGTTCAACTGTCAGCATGTTTAAAACCAATAGGCAATCCTGATTAAGACTTCCTCTCTGAGTTATGAGATAAATATGTCTTTGTGTTATCAATTAGATACCATGCTTAGGATCGGAACCTGAATTTGGACCTTAATTGTGTATGAGTCATGTTGTTTATGTGTACTATGTATGGAGGTACTTGAGCCTTTTCCTGTTTGTATGTTTATCCCCTTAATTGTAGTCCTATATGTTTCTTGTTTGTCGCTTAGTGTCTTGCCTTTAAACCTGAGGGCCTGCCTAGCACCTCCCTTATAGGATAGAAGTCCTAAATTCCTCAGGACTGATAGGAAGGGACGGGTAACAACATGCAATAGAGGTCGAGACCAACACTCACTCTAATTACCTTTACGGGGTGGGGAAGGGTAGATATGGATATGATGACCGGTACGCTAATACCACGTGTAGCCCCTCTTTGAGAAGTGATTACCCTTTATATTCTTAGATCGTAATCCTTTAAAAATCTAACCTTCTTTACTATTTTCAAACATCTGCATGCTTAAGACTTAAATCCCCTTTTATTTGAGCCTTTATGTGTTTGTTTGCTAAGTCGTACAAATTCACAAAGCTGTTTGGTCGGGAACCACACTTGTGGATCCTGAGGGGTTCCTAACACCTTCCCCTTAGGATAATTTCAAGCCCTTACCCTATCTCACGTTAACAACGTAGTTGTAAATGAACCCCTTCGGTGTCCTAACGCACCTTTAAAAATCGTCAGGTGGCGACTCTCAAAAATACAAACCCCTTTCCCAAAGGGAAAGATTTTCTCCAACCGAATGTCATAAACCCGATCTCCACGAGGAAATAAGGGGCGCGACAGCGATCATGAAATATGTCACCATAAGATTAGAATTTTTAAATGTTTGCACAATAAGTTTGCTTTCATATGAATTGTCGCCTAAATATTATTTCCTAAGATTACTTTTATGCCCTATTTCATCTTATTTCCAAACAAATACTCTTAGCATTGTTAAGCTTTGCAGGAAATATAGCGCAACGTGAAACTATATCTTAGCAGTGAACTAGGAAAGATTGTTAGGGAGGAATACCAAACTCTCCAGCAAAAGTCAAGGGTCTACTTCGAACTCCCTCGGCCTCACTCTCAAAATTTCTAATCAAAATCCTTATTTCGAACATCTTTTTCCTATCATGACCAAACCGGTGTTAACACCCGGTGTCTCCATAACCTGACACTAGGACAACATTTTTAGGATCAATATCACTCGTTCAGTCCTACTCCAAGATATCATAAATTTTGAACTATATATTGTTGATACCCAATTTTTTCTCAAACTATTTTTTAAAAATAACTTGCATATATACCTTCAAAATCAAGTTCCATAACAATTGGTATTTTTCCATAATTTTCTCATATTTTTATAAATTATTTCTTATTTATCCAGTATTTTTATCTCTAATAATTAATTTTAAATTGCATTACAAATGATTTCAAAGACATCTCTTGACTTAATATATTATTTTGGCCATGTTAAGATCAAATTATTTCGCAATCGGTCAAATTGGCACATTTTTGCTTTAATTGCAATAATTTTGCAATTATAGCCCAACTATATATTTTATGCTATTTCTACCCAATAATTGGTCATTTATATTTTTAAATACTGATTAACCATTTTTATTTTATTTCTTAATCACCAATTTCATTCTTCTGATAATTAGTTATTTTAACTAATTTTAATTAAGCATTTAATATTTTAATTGAGTATTTAACAGCTAGCCACATTTTATTTAAATTCTAGCCCCCAATTAAAACCAAACCCACCTGATTAAAGTGGCCCAAACACCCCAGCCCAGACCTAAAGTTCTACCTAGCCCAAACCTGAATTTCTACCCAACCCATACCCAATTTAAACCCTAACGACCTACCCTCTTCCCCTCATTTTGACTCCTCTCACGTTATCTCTCTATCTCTCCTATTCTCTCTAGAGACTTCCAGTCTCTTCTTCTCCGATGAAGATGGCTCATCTTCTCCGGCTACCTCTCTTAACGGAAACCATGGGTGCTCACTCCTCTTAGCTTCATGGCTACCTCCTACACCGGGTAGCACTGTCCGGGGGTCATTAAGAGATCCTGAAATGGTTCACCTCACCCCATGACTATTCATGCCTTCTCTGGCCACCCTTGGCCTGTCTGAGTAAGATCTTCCCATCTCCGGCCAATACCTATGGTTTCTGAACCGATTTTCTCTCTTTTTGGGTTATCTCACTAATACCCTAACTGTTGGCTCTCGATTTCTTAGATCTATGACAGATCTGGATGTATTCTGAGTATTTTTGCTATTTTCCTTAAAGATTCTGAGTTTTCTTTAAAATGACTCTTAATCTTCAAGATAGGGTTTCTTAACACCTTTCTGGAAAAAAATGATTTTCTTTCTGAATTTAAGTATTATTCTATAATTTCTACTATGTTTGCACGATTTATTTGTGTTTTTCCTTCATCTAACTTACTATGTTGGAAACCCTAAGTGTCTTTGCCTTAATCTTAGGAGTCTGAGTCTGTTTTGATGATTTTGTTCGTTTAATCTGTATGTGTACATGACTTACTTTAGCATATTTTGTTCATTAGGGTTTCTGACCTTTGTGTCCTCTACTTGTATTATGTTTACTCCGTTATTTCCTGTAATTATTTTACTATGTTCTAACTTAAATCCCTGATTTATGTGATTCTATTACCATACTTTACCTATTCTTTCTTATGCTATGTTTGCTTCGTTCAGTTGCAATACTTTCCTTTGGTTAATATTGCCTTCTAGCGGAATCCCTGATTCCCTATGATTGGTATCCTCTATTCTCGACTGTTTTCAATCTTTAAAATATTCTCTTGCCTTATTTTTGGTTAATTATGCTGTCAACTGGTTCTCAACATTTGTTTCCTTAATTAGGATTGTATGAACCTAGCCTAACTACCAGCTCTATACTTACACTATTTTGAAGTATTTCCTTATTTGTTATGTTCCAATCATATGTTGATTTGCTTCCTTATTGGTTACCTGTTCTTACCGTTTGAAAGTTAACACCTTAATTAGAGGAAGTACTTAAACTGATTGATTTTGATTCCTTTAATAGCTGCCTGACTTTGATCTGCACCTTATTTACTACTATTATAAAAGCTATATATACCCCGACCTCTTGTTTTTTGAAAAGACACGAACTAATCTGTGCAGCTCTCTCTCACACAATTAGAAACTCTCTACTTGCTCTCTCTTCTGTGCTAATTACTACTATCCTAAGTTAGTCGGCTGCAAGCCAAGTCTAACTATTGTGCATCTCCTACTTCCTGTTTGTGTGACTGCTTTCTTTACTTCACTGGTATGTTCTAATTCAGATTTCAGTTCTCAAACCAACATGTTTCTATTACTGTTGTAATTCTGTGTGTTTCTAATTTTCTTTTACTTATTATTCAACATGTAACTAGGATCTTGAACTCCATTCACATGTTAAGTTGTCTATGATCAATATGTTTATGTATACTTAACACCTGTTTCTTATGTGAATCCCCATGCCTATGATTGGTACATTAGTGACCATGGTCTTAGTTGTTTAGTGTTGATATGTTAATCTAATCCAGTACTTTACTGTATCCATGATCCTCTGAACCTTTAGAAGTTTATGATTGCATGCCTATATGTGTTTCTGCCTGCTACATGTTTGCCCTTAGTAACTCTGTATTTGTCCCTCAAATCTCATTACCCCTGCTTCTGATTCTTGGACTGTCCCTGGTCCTTTGTGTGATGTTGAACTTCTATTCCAATCAAGTTTCCCTCTTCAAAACTGTTTTTCTTACTTATCCTTTCTCAAAACTGTTTTCTTACCTAAACCTTTTAAAAAAACAAAAAGCACTCTCACATATACTCTTATAAGTCTAGGTTCTGCCCCTTCTGTGTGAGCATTGCTTTGGGACCCTTGAGCTCCCTCTGAACTATGACACACAGAGGCTGGCCATTCCACTCTGCACTTACTCTATTTTGGCTATGAAATCTGGGTGTGAGCACTGCCCGGGAGCCCTTGAGGTCCTTAGGGAACTCTAACACACCCGAATTATGAGAAGGTTGTGAAATAATACCTGGCATTGAGGACTTGGAGACTTGAGACTATTCTGTAGGCTCCCTATAGTTAACTTCTTATTTTCCTTCTATTTTAGTTGTGTAATTCGTATTCCATGGCCTGAAATAATTAATTGTAAACAAATCTGGGGTCGGATAGTGAAAATGGGTGGGTGATATGCATGTTGTAGTTTAATTAAGGATAAAGACCATGTTTCTAGGTTTATTTTCTCTCTATGCGCAATGGCAGCCATGTTTAGGTACACCATGCCATTCATTAGATATCATGCTACTTAGTATCTATGTGTATTCAACATCTCATCTACGCTTAGAAATCCTGCCTACGGGATAAATAATAAAATAAGTTGCTATTACGTGATTCTGCCCATGTTCTGAAACTTCACTAGAAGTACTATCCTAGGATAAACAAACTGCAATCATGTCTCATCATGCTATACACGTAGAGATCCTATTTTAGGTAAACAACCATTAAAAATGTGTCACCTATGCTATTCCTGAAACTATGCATAATGCTATGATTCTATGTGCATTTAGAAATCCTGTTTAAGTTATTATGAATCATGATGCATTAGATATCATGCTATAGGATCGTATCTATTTAAATGCACTTAGTCTAAATACAGAACATTCCCATGTTCAAAGCAACTAGTAATTAGTCCTTGTACATCTTCAACACCTAGAATTGCATGTTATTAGCTATAAACAACCTAGAGTCATTAACAAATCTGAATAAATGTTGCATGTCATCCTACACCTAGGCAAGCCTTAGGTAATTAACATAGAAAAAATAAAATCAGAATTGTCTTTGTGATCCTGTTTAACTGTCAGCATGCTTAAAACCAGTAGGCAAGCCTGATTAAGACTTCCTCTCTGAGTTATGCAATAAATTTGTCTTTGTGGTATCACCCAGATACCATGCTTTAGGATTCAGAATTAATTTGGACCTTATTTGTGTATGAGACATGCTGCTTATGTGTACTGTGTGTGGAGGAATACTCTAGCTTTTATCTGCTTTCTATGCTTTTCCTTTATCTGCAGTCCTACTTGTTTTGTAATCTGTCGCCCCTAGAATTTTACCTTTAAAACCGCAGGGTCTGCCTAGCACCTCCCTTTAGGATAGGAGTCCTAATTTCCTTCGGGACTGATAGTAAAGGACGGGTAACAGCATGCAATAGAGGTCGAGACCAACACTTATTTTTAATAAACTTACGGGGTGGGAAGGGTAGAATATGGATATGATGACCGGTGCGCTAATACCACGTGTAGCCCCTCTTCGAGGAGTGATTATCGGGTATTGCATTGATGTGATCCATATTATTATAAACCTAGGATACCTTTTATATGCTTAGCTTGTAATCCTTTTCGAAAGCTAATCGTCTTTACTTTTTTTTAACATCTACATGCTTAAGATTTAAATCCCCTCTGATTTGAGCCTTTACTTGTTATTTGCAAATTGTACAAATTCACGAAACCATTTGGCCGAGAACCACACTTGTGTATCCTGAGGGGTTCCTAACACCTTCTCCTTAGGATAATTTCAAGCCCTTACCCAAATCTCTGGTTAGTAATGTAGTTGTAATTGAAACCCTTAGGTGCCCTAACGCACCTAAAATCGTTAGGTGGCGACTCTTCAAAATATGCAAACCCCTTTCCCAAAAGGAACGAGTTGTCCCAACCAATGTAATAAACCTGATCTCCGCGAGGAAAAAAGGGGACCCGACACATAAGGCCCGATTTTCATGAAACCCGTGATATCTAATCAACTCGGAGACCAGAGTTCGGCCATAAATCTCCACAATTTCCTTTCGCTTCAGGAGCCTTCCAAACTCCTTTCATAATCCTTATAACACTCAAATCCACATTTACAAGTCAAGAAAAAATTGGCTACTAAGTCAATTTCTTTGTCCAAAACTCTTTTATCGTCTCCGAGCAAAGAGGGGCAGCTGTTGACATCCAATTTTGTCCCTCTTTTCTTCCAAACTATTTTTTTAGCTTCTAATATTGCTAATAGTTTAAGAATAATTATTTTAAA
>ML368284.1:0-26238 GCA_005239525.1 Nicotiana knightiana | reverse complement strand
AAGGTTTTTGCTTTTTGCATTAGGCTTTGTATTTGGATGGTTCTTTTGATTTCTTTCGATTCTACTCGCGTCACTTGTCTCGTTGGGTAGATGGGTCTTCAGGCTCGAGCTTTTGACTTTTTGATAGTCTTCTTTGTTTCGTCTTAGCCTTCCATACTGTATAGTCCCCCAAGTGTTTGAGCTTTGAAGAATGAAATCTCGAGCACTTGATTATTCCTTCCTTGTGGTCCTTTTCCTGAAAAGGAAAAACATTCCGGACTCGAAGGTATATAGTTTTTTAGATGATGACTGCTTAACCCTTTTAAAACGTCCATCAGAAAGTGTAACCCTAGACCGGGAATTGTGTTATTTCCTCGCGTCTTTGCAGGTCTAATATCATCATCTGGTGATGGGTTAGCTTTATGCCTATCATCTAAAAAAGTTAGTAAAATTTTTAAATGTTCAAAATAAAATCGAACGTGTTATACCTGATGGGGGTATTCTTTTCTTTTAGAAGTAATACTTCTTTAGGTGGATGGCGTTCCAGCTTGTTGGTAGAACTCTGCCATCCATAGCTTCCAACTCATAGGCGCCTTTCCCAGCTATGCCTCGAAATTTGTAATGTCCTTTCCAATTTAGATTTAGCTTTCCTGCACCTGCTGCTTTCGTTGATTGAAAGAATTTTTTGAGGACGAAGTCCCCAACTTTGAAGTACCTGAGATGGTATTTACGGTTGTAATAACGCTCTATGATTTGTTTTTGAGCTGCCATCCGTATCAATGTTGCTTCTCTCCGTGTTTCGAGCAGGTGCAAGTTGGTCCTCAATTCGTCGTCGTTTTCTCCCTCTGTGGTTGTTGAGAACATTATGCTTGGTTTGCCAATCTCCACAGGTATTAAGGCTTCTGATCCATAAACAAGTGCGAACAGAGTTTCTCCCGTGGCTATTTTTGAAGTTGTTCTGTATGCCCATAGTACCGCTGGTAACTCATCAGGCCAGTTTCCTTTAGATTTATCCAGCCGCTTCTTTAGATTGTTGATGATGACCTTATACGTTGAGTCAGATTGACCATTAGCCACGGGGTGGTACGGTGTTGAAGTGATCCGCTTGATTTGTCAACTTTCGAAGAATTCTGTGATTTGCGAGCCTATGAATTGTGGGCCATTATCACACACGATTTCCTTTGGTATTCCAAAGCGGCATATTATGTTTCTCCATAAGAAGATTTTAACTTCCTTTTCTCGCACTTGTTTGAACGCTTCTGCCACTACCCATTTTGTAAAATAGTTGGTTAGTACGAGTAAAAACCGTACCTGTCCTTTAGCGTGGGAAGAGGTCTCACTATGTCCATACCCCATTTCATGAGAGGCCATGGGGATATTATTGGATGTAATAATTCCACTGGTCGATGCATGTTATTGGTAAACCTTTGGCATCTGTCATATTTTGATACGAAATTCTCGGCTTCTTCTTCCATCTTAGGCCAATAGTATCTAACTCTGATTAGTGTTTTCACTAAGGATCTCGCCCTTGAGTGATTTCCACAGTGTCCTTCGTGGACTTCTTTCATCACAAATTCTGTTTGGTTAGGTCTGAGGCATTTAACTAGGGGTCCTCCGAACATCTTGCGATAAAGTGAGTTGTGAATAAGGCAGTACCGTGCAGCTTTGCGGCGAAGTGCTTGAGCTGCTTTCCTGTCTTCAGGTACGGTGCCATTCTACAAAAAATTAAGAATTTCGTTTCTCCAGTCCCAGGTTAGGTTGTTGAAAGTTACTCATTCCTGTCCTGGTCTATTATTGAATGAAATAGTTGAACGACAATTGTATTGTCTTTGTTCGTTTCTTCCGTGACTGTTGCGAGGTTAGCTAGTGCATCTGCTTCTGCATTTTCCTCTTTAGGTATTTGCCTTACCTTCCATGTTTTGAATTGTCTCACGATCTCTCGTGCTTTTTCTAGATACTGTTGCATTCTAGTCTCTCGGGCGATGTAAGTCCCCCGTATCTGATTTACTACCAGTGGGGAGTCGCTGTTGATCACAATTTGTTCGATTGAGAGCTCCCGTGCGAGTTCAAGTCCTGCAATAACAGCTTCGTACTCTTCTTCATTGTTAGTGATATGATAACACTTTATAGCTTGCCGTGTCTTTTCACCCGTGGGTGATATTAAGACTATTCATAAGTCGGCGCCTTTTATATTTGAAGAACCATCGGTGAACAAGGTCCATAGGCATGGATTAACACCGTTAAAGAGTTGTAATTCTTCTTCTACTTCAGATACAATGCTATTACTAAAGTCAACAACAAAATTAGCTAGTATTTGGGACTTAATTGCAGTCCTAGGCTGATAGATTATCTCATGCTCACTTAATTCTATGGCCCACTTGGCTAATCTTCCTGACAATTCCTGTTTATGTAGAATATTTCTTAAAGGGTGGCATTGAAAATAGGGTCGTAATTTTCTAGATGCCATTATTAAAGCTAAGGCTAACTTTTCCAGATGTGGATATCTAGTCTCAACATCTAGCAAAATTTTACTTACATAATAGACAGGTGATTGTTTACCTTTTTCTTCTCTTACCAATACTGCACTTACAGCAATTTCTGAGACAACCAGGTAGATATACGATCTTTCCCCTTTTTTTGGCTTTGAAAGCAGTGGTGGTTTCGATAGATAAATCTTCAGGTTCTTGAGGGCTTACTGACATTCTTCAGTCCATTCGAACTGATTCTGCTTTTTGAGAACTGAGAAGAATTTAAAACTTTTTTCGGAAGATTTAGAAATAAACCTACCCAAAGCTGCTATTCTCCCTGTCAGTCTTTGAACTTCCTTTTTATTTATTAAAATATAAGGTATTTCCTCTATAGCTTTAGTTTGAGCGAGATTAACCTCTATTCCTCTGTTTGACACAAGAAAACCCAAAAATTTACCTGATTGCACTCCAAAAGCGCATTCCTCTAGATTTAACTTCATATTATACCTGCGTAGAATATCAAAAGCAGTAGAGAGATGCTGGAAATGGTGTTGTGCTTGTGTTGATTTTACCAACATATCATCAATATAGACTTCCATCGTCTTTCCAAGATGTTCTTGGAACATTTTAGTCACTAACCTTTGATAGGTGACTCCATCCTTTTTAAGCCAAAAGGCATAACTTTATAACAGTAAGTCCCCCTGTTTGTAATGAAGCAAGTTTTTACCTCATCTGAGGGATTCATTTTAATTTGATTATAACCAGAATATGCATCTAAAAAACTCAATAATTCATGACATGTTGTGGCATCAATCATTTGATCTATATGTGGCAATGGGAATGAATATTTGGGGCATGCTTTATTCAAGTCAGTATAATCTACGCATACTCTCCACTTTCCATTCTTTTTAGGCACTACCACGGTTTTTTCTATCCAGTTAGGATACGTTACCTCTCGTATCGAACAATCTTCAAGAGTTTCTGTACCTCTTCGTCGATCACTTGGTTCTTGAATGATCCTTGCTTTCTTTTCTTCTGCTTAAAAAATATGAAGGATAGATCTTCATTTAGTTTATGAGTCATCACTTCTGATGGGATGCCTGTCATATCTGAGTGAGACCATGTAAAGCAGTCTACGTTAGCCTTTAAATAATCAATTAACTTACCTCTTCCAGCGGGGCCTAGCCTCGTGCCTATATACACTTTCTGCTCAGGCTTTTGTTCAGATAATGGAATAGCTATGAGCTCCCCCGTAGTTATTTTGTTGTGCTCATCTTCCTCCGATTCATGAATAACGTCCAGTCTGGAATCTGTTTCTGTGTGGTATAGTATACCTTCCGTGGTAACTTGATTTTCCTTATCGTAAGTATTTATTTTTGTACCTGTTTCAGCAATTATACCTTCCGTACCTATTTGGGTAGTAATTTCTTCCATGCTTGTTTGGGCTATGTTACCTGCTTGGGAGATTCCCTTATCTCGTAATTCTTCCACCTCTATTTTCTTGTTGTAGTGTACCATAGAGTTTATATTTCTTGCGGTCTGCTGATCTCCTTTGATTTGTTGAATCCCCCATTCAGAGGGAAATTTAATTACCTGATGCAACGTGGAGGGTATCGCTTTCATGTCGTGGATCCATGGCCTTCCAATGATCACGTTATAAGCCATGTCAGTATCGATGACTTGGAACCTGGCACTTTTGATCACCCCCTCAGCATAAGTGCTAAGCTCAATTTCTCCTTTTGTTATAACCGTAGAGTTATCAAACCCTGATATGGCTCGTGATTTTGGGATTACTCGATTCCCTAGTAGCATTTCTTCCACGACTCTTAGCAAAATGATATTGAGTGAACTTCCTGGATCAATCAACACTCCTTTTATGTTAGTTTCATGAATAAGTAAAGATATTACCAGAGCATCATTGTGCGGAAGCATTAATCTGCTGATATCTGCATCATCGAAGGTTATATCATCTTCTCCACGAGCCCATTTCCCATGTTTAATTGTGAACTTTATGGTTGTTTTGCAAATCACTCCGTTTACTTCTTCACCCCAGTGTATTACGTTAACGGTTCATTTTGGAGAAGGAGGCTTTGGGGGCTCCTGCATGTTCCTCGTATATGCCTGTTTACCTTTATCACTAAACAATTATGTTAAATAGCCCTGTTGTAACAAATTTTCTTATTCTCCTTGTAAAAATCTGCAATCCGCAGTTTTGTGCCCATGATCGTTGTAAAATTCACACCAGTGATCTGGGTTTCTTCTACTTGGATTTGACCGCATCTCTTTGGGCCACTTAACCTTGTCTCCCATGTTCCTCAATATTGAGACAAGTTCAGTAGTACTTACATTAAAGGTATGATCCCCAATTTGAGTACTACCTCTAGGTCGTTCATCTCGATCTTTTCTGGATCTAGACGAGGATGAGACTACATCTCTTCCTTGTGGTCTATAGTCCAACCTAGTGTTTTCGAACCTGGACGGATATCGCGTCCCGAGGGTCCTAAGTAAGGATCGTACCTTTTTTACCTGATCTTCTATCTGATTCAGGACGTCTGGATCTGGAATGATCTTCATATCTCGAACGAGCAATGATATCTTCTTCTATTCTGAGTTTATTACTGTACCTGTTATATACATCGTTCCATGTTGTAGCGGGGAATTATCTTAGACTCTCCTTAATTCGTCTTGTGGCTTCTGAGCTTTTATCGTTCAGGTTGCTTGCAAATGCCATGGGTTCCCAATTATCAGGCACCCTGGGTAACTGCATTCTTTCTCGTTGAAACCTGTCTACAAACTCACAGAGTAGTTCCGTCTCTCCTTGTTTTATTTTGAATATGTCTTCCATTCTCTTCTCAACTTTTTTGGCACCAGAGTGTGCTTTTATAAACAAATCAGCAAGCTCAGCAAAAGAGTCAATAGAATTTTCAGGGAGAAGAGAATACCAGGTTAGGGCCCCTTTGGTAAGTGTTTCCCCAAATTTTTTGACAAGGACTGATTCAATCTCTTGTTTCGTTAAGTCGTTGCCTTTTAGCCCAGTAGTGAAAGCAGTCACATGGTCGCGTGGGTCAGTTGTTCCATCATATTTGGGAACGTCAGAAATTTTAAACTTCTTGGGTATAGGCAAGGGTGCCGCACTTTGCTTCCAAGGTTGTTTAGAATATCTATCAACATCGATGCCTTTGATGATATGTGGTACTCCAGGAATTTGTTCGATGCGATCGTTCTGCTCCTTCATCTGTTTCTGCATGGTTAGCAGTAAATTTTGTAATTTTGAGTTATTAGATATATCTGGTCTCGTTTCGAGAGATTCATTAGGGGTATCTCCTCTTCCTGAGTTTGCCAACCCCGATTGAGGATTTTCCATGGTGATGGTGTTATTTGGGGGTGGCGTCGGCGGTGTAGGTAACGATGCCGGTAATCCTCTCACAAATTCTTGCAAAGCTTGGCTCACATACTCTGCAATCATTTGCTTTACACGATCTTGTTCCACAGTTTGATCATTATCATCATTGTTGTTGTCCCACCTCCTTTTTCACCCGTGGGGGTAGTAAGGGAGTTTTTCCAATTTAAGTGACATTATTCGGTTTTGGGACTTAATATTATTTTAGAGTCGCCACCCAGATTTTTTACGATGCTCCACGACACTGTTTTGAAATCCCAAACCGAGGAAATTTAGACTCTGTTTTAAGTTGTCTGCGACCAGAAATCCGAGTAAGGAATTCTGTTAACCCGGGAGAAGGTGTTAGGCATTCCCGAGTTCCGTGGTTCTAGCACGGTCGCTTAACTATTAATATTTAGCCTAAATTATCTGATTATTTACATATTTTAGTCCATTGTGCGTTTAGTCTTTTCAATTTCTAGCCGCTTTTAGTATTTATGGATTTATCTTGAAACAAGTCACGATGGCGTGTACTTGTTTGTTTTTTGACACGTTCTAACCGCGCCACATGAAATGCACCCACGATTACAACATGTGATTTTTATTATTGTTTCGAGTTATGGTTGGGTCACATGAAATGTACACCCAAATTCGGATTTACATGTAATTTATTATCTTTACAACTATAACCTATTCATGAGCAAATAACCCCATTTTAAAACTGTGTATCAATCCAATCACGTATCTTTCAACTACTGTAATTTATCTTTACAATTAAACTACCAAAACAAGAGAGAGCAGTGCAAATCATAAACATTCAAATCATTTTTCTTCTAAAAAAGAAAAAAGAATATGTGGAATGCTCAATGACTCAAAATCTAAAGATATTCCACAAATTGAAACATACAAAGTTATTCTTATCGATTGAGAATGAAACTGGGGATCAAATCCTCAAGCTATTACAAATCAAACAAGATTTAAACTCTTCAACACTTAAAAACAAATATGCTGAAATGTTGAGCAAAACTACTAAACCTATCAAATCATTTTTTTATGTAGCTGCTCTCGTGTTTCAACGGTTTGGCTAACTTATGAGACCAACACAAGTACCCGTTAAGTTAATCCAAAATAAAGATGAACAAGATTGAGAAATACCAAACTCTAAGATGGATTGCTAACATGGTATACGACAGAATAGTTCTAAAACTAATCTAAAATAGAGCAAGCAAGCAAATTTAATTGAATGAACTATATGTTAGCAAATAATTAAAACGCATGGAGCGTCTCACCTATCTTGAGCAGGGCAAACAAAATGCTTAAATCACTCAAAGAGCAAAATAAGAATCCATATATGTGTTCCTAAATGTTCTGAAACTACCAAGAAAACATTCAAATTTTCAAAGCATTTAAGAAATAGAATAACAAACTAAATCTTTAGTAAACTTCAGGAATGAGAGAAACGACTAGCACATTTATATAAGATCTACTTTAACGGCCAACCACAGAAATCTGATCAATCCCTCTCAACAACTCAACATCAATGATCCAATAAAACCAGAGCAATTGATAAAAAAAAATAAAGCCATACGTGATAGCATGCTAGCAGAGAAGAAGGGATCCATCTACACATTCATCAAACCATTGTGATTAGATAAGATAAGAACAAAAGAACCTCTTATAGATGCATCTGAAATTCGATTCCTTAACAACTTTTGAAGCTAAAACACCCACGAAACTGTGTGCAAGACCTCAACAGAAACCCGACCAAATCACCGAAAACTCAAAGTCGACTCAGGAAACTCAAGCGAAGCTCAGCAAATCCAGAAAAACAAGCAGATCAACCACAGAATAGAAAAGAAGAAGAAGCTCCAGGGGAAGGAGTCTGCCATTTATGGCGTTTTCCGGCTAGATCTGTCACCGGCCAGATTTGTGACGATACGGGGTGAGGAAAATGAGAAGTGGGGTCGTTTTGGTCATGGCAGGTCGCGGTAGTCAGCGACGGCAGCGCAAGGAGGAGTCTGCCGATTTTTTTAAGAATAAAATGTCTATGCTGCCCCATTTTTTCTTTTGTTCCTGCGGTTGTGTATGTGAATGTTGGCCTTGATGGCTAGTGTTTTGAAGATCAACCTTTCGTTTATATATATGTGTGTGCTTGTGTGGTTGTAGAAGAGAAAAAGCAGATGAAGAGGGAGGAGTGTGTTTGGAGAAGATGAGGGATGGGGAGTGGGGATGACCGACGCTCCTCTTCCGATAATTAGGTCTAGGTCTTTGTTTGTTTTAATAGGTGAGGGGGATGGGTATTGGGCCGGACCGGGTCATGTAGACATAGGTTTTGGGCGGATTAAGAGGAAATTGGCCCAGTCCGATTTTGGCTTCCCTTTTTCTTTTCTTTCTTTTGCAACGTTAGCCATTTTAATTAATATAACACTTAGAAATTAGTTCTCAAGATTAAACCCCTTATTTGAAATAATTACTTCAGCTAATTAATTTGTGGATTCCAAATTTAGACTAATTAATTGAACCTAAAAAGGTAAAACAAAATTAAGTAAGATTATGTGTATTTTTTGTGATTTTATATATATATTAATCTATCAATTAAAAAGTGACTAATTCCTAAAAATTCAAATTAAACCCAAGATGATATGCAATGAAAAATGTGACAATTTTTATGATTTTTCTATAATTTTAAAATGTTAAACCTACATGAAATGCAACTAAATAAAGAAAAACTCCTAAAATTATTTTTGGATAATTTTTAGGAGTAATTTCCATGCGGGGCAAAAATTGGGTGTTCACAGCTGCCCCTCTTTGCTCGAGAACATGAAGAGTTTTCGGGCAAAGATAAAGTGAGCAACTACTAGTAATTTTTTGCCCGCTTGGTACTCCATTTGAAAGCATTTTGAAAAAGTTTTGACCGAACCTTGCTTCAGAGGTTGCCTACATATCCTTGGCTATAAAGGAATCATGTCAGTATAGTTCTGGAAGTTTTGGTAGCTGGGACTACCGGAAAGTCGTGATTTCACTGTTGTTGCTGCTGTTTACTGCTTGCTGAGCTCCTTATTACACCAAAATCAAAAATGAAAAAGACTAAACTAAACCTATCAACTACGAGTTACAAGATTCCTATCTATGAGTCTTCTGAAGCTTGATCTTGAGTCTTGGCTGCTTCTTTATACAGACTCCGATCTGAATCTTGATGCTTGTTAGTTATAGGTGTTGGTTTAATCTTCTTCAGCTTTTCGGATCAAGAATGGACATGCATAGCTTGTGACTTCAATCTGTCTCGAGCAGTCCACATCTTTTTCGCTTCTGTACTTTGGGTGTTCAACTCTTTTCTTTTCTTTTTTTTCTTTTATTTTGAACTGAGACGTCTTCTTTTGGTCGTCTCGAATCCATTGTCCTAAATTGCAAACTGCGCAAAACCAAAAACAAACGAAGGAAATTTTTTGCCGCAGTTTTCACTAGGAAAATTTCGCTATTTATTGTAAGGAAATCTACACTATTTTGTTATTAAAAGCGATGAAAAGACAGGAACAGTGCACCCGGAGTTACTGCAGACTAAGGAGTGGATACCCTATATCTCAAAGCGGGATCAACTAGGGGTTGGGAGCCCTATGTTGCAAAATTAAATCAACTAGGGATTGTGTACCTTATGTTGGAAAAGAAATCAACCAGGGAGTGTATAACCTTGATTGGAAAAGAAAACATCAACCAGGGAGTGTATACCCTTGATTGGAAATGAAAGCATCAACCAAGGAGTGTATACCACTGATTGGAATAGAAAACATCAACCAGGGAGTGTCTACCCTTGATTGGAAAAGAAAACATCAACCAAGGAGTGTATACCCTTGAATGGAAACGAAAACATCAACCAAGGAGTGTGTATACCCTTGATTAGAAAAGAAAACATCAACCAGGGAGTGTATACCCTTGATTGGAAAAGAAAACATCAACCAGGGAGTGTATACCCTTGATTGGCATCGACTACGGGAGTGTATACCCTGCGTCAGGAAAAGAAATCATCAACCAAGGAGTGTATACCCTTGATTGGCATTGACTACGGGAGTGTATACCCTGCGTCGAGAAAAGAAATCAATCAGGGAGTGTATAACCTTGATTGGAAAAGAAAGCATCAACCAAGGAGTGTATACTCTTGATTGGAAAAGAAAGCACCAATCAGGGAGTGTATACCCTTGACTGGAAAATAAAGCATCAACCAGGGAGTGTATACCCTTGATTGGAAAAGGAAAAATTAACTAGGGAGTGTATACCCTTGATTGGAAAAGGAAGCATCAACTAGGGAGTGTATACCCTTGATTGGCATCAGAAGCATCAACTAGGGAGTGTATACCCTTGATTGGCATCGACTACAGGAGTGTATACCCTGCGTCGGGAAAAGAAGGCATCAACCAGGGAGTGTATACCCTTGATTGGAAAAGGAAGCATCAACTAGGGAGTGTATACCCTTGATTGGCATCGACTACAGGAGTGTATACCCTGCGTCGGGAAAAGAAGGCATCAACCAGGGAGTGTATACCCTTGATTGGAAAAGAAAAAATCAACCAGAGAATGTATACCCTTGATTGGAAAATAAAACATCAACCAGGGAGTGTATACCCTTGACTGGAAAAGAAAACATCAACTAGGGAGTGTATACCCTTGATTGGCATCGACTACAGGAGTGTATACCCTGCGTCGGGAAAAGAAGGCATCAACCAGGGAGTGTATACCCTTGACTGGAAAAGAAAACATCAACTAGGGAGTGTATACCCTTGATTGGAAAGAAAACATTAACCAGGGAGTGTATACCCTTGATTGGAAAAGAAAGCATCAACCAGGGAGTGTATACCCTTGATTGGAGAAGAAAGCGTCAACCAGAGAGTGTATACCCTTTATTGGGAAAGAAATCATCAACCATGGAATGTATACCCTTGATTGGCATCGACTACGGGAGTGTATACCCTGCGTCGAGAAAAGAAAATCATCAACCAGGGAGTGTATACCCTTGATTAGAAAAGAAAGCGTCAACCAGGGAGTGTATACCCTTGATCGGAAAAGAAAACGTCAACCAGGGAGTGTATACCCTTGATTGGCATCGACTACGTGAGTGTATACCCTTGATTAGCATCGACTATGTGAGTGTATACCCTGTGTGGGGAAAAGAGATCAACCAGGGAGTGTATACCCTTGATTGGAAAAGAAAGCATCAACTAGGGAGTGTATACCCTTGATTGGAAAAGAAAACATCAACCAGGGAGTGTATACCCTTGATTGGAATCGACTACGGGAGTGTAAACCCTGCGTCGGGAAAAGAAATCAACAAGGAAGTGTATACCCTTGATTTGAAAAGAAAACATCAACCAGGGAGTGTATACCCTTGATTGGCAAAGAAAACATCAATTAGAGAATGTATACCCTTAATTGGAAAAGCAAAGCATCAGTTAGGGAATGTATACCCTTAACTGGAAAAGAAAAACATCAATTAGGGAATGTATACCCTTAATTGTCATCGACTAGAGAGTGTGTACACCCATGTCGGAAAAGGTGTAGTTGGGGATTGGAGACCCCATACTACTTTTAGTTATTTTCAACTTCAATTCTTCTCTCTTTTATTTATTTATTTATTTTTTTTCTCTTTTATATTTATTTCTTATTTTTTATTTATTTTAGGCATGCGGGAAAATATTTTTTGGAGGAAACTTCCCTTTCTTTGGAGTCAATGTTGCAGAGCTCCTTCTAGCTCTTGCAAAATTCCTTTTGGTTGCACCTGCTTTTTGCATGGTTGCTTTTGCATCTGTTTCCTATTTTCAAACAAAGAACAATTTGTTAGTTTGAAACAGTGGTTGATTTTGCGGCCTTGATTATTTCAAGCCGCTTGATCTCAGCCTCTTTGACGGAGATCTCAACTGTTTGTTTGTTTGTTGGGGATTGGGTTTCGTTTCCAAACCTGGGGACCATGGCTTTCCAAATTTCGTCGTGGTGACCGGTCACGTGGGACCCAACATTTCAACTTTATTCTGCCTTTGTAGGCCTTTCACTTGCTTTTTCTTTTGGATTTCCAGAGTATCGGGGGGAGTTTTGGCCTCTCAAATTCTGCTGCGATGGTTGGTCGTGTGGGACTTAACCTTTCCAGCTTTATTTCGCGGCCTTTCACTTCTGACTTTTCTTCCAACTGTAACTTTAGGGCATTTGGAATATTTCGACTTTTCAAACCTTGCCAAGATGGTTAGCCACGTGGGACTCAACCTTTCAACTTCATTCGCTCTTATAGTCACTTCAAATTGATTTTCTCCTTTCAAGGTTTTGAGTTTGAAGCATCGGCCGCTATGGCCAGTCGAGATCGAATCGATGCCCCTGAAGAGGCTGGGCGCCTTTTTCTTATTAGCCCGTGTCAAATGAGGACCCTGTAAATCAGTCTTGCCATCCTTTATTTGCCTTAGTTTCGGAACAGAGTTATACCAAAAGGGATTCAAAAGAAAATAAATGATAGAATGGAAAATAAATTTAAACAAAAGGTATCCCTTTCGGGGAAAGGAAAAAAGGACTTATCTGGAGTGCATGCGGACTTCGATGAACATGACATGCCTTTTGGACTGGTTTCCTGATCTGTGTAAACCGTCCGACCCTCAGAAATTCATCACAACTATCACCTCGAGATTGAGAAACCTTGCCCCGGACTGTGTCCATGTCAGTGACCCATTATCCTTTTCGATCAGTGGCGCCCTTTGTGGGTTTTCACCAACTAACCTCTCTCATTTCTCTTCTCACCATCGCCTTGTAGTTCTCTTTGCGAGTTTTCACTAACAAGACTCTCTCATTTTTAATTTCTCTGCTTACCGTCGCCTCACGGTGCCCGTGTGGGTTTTCACCGATAAGACTCTTCTCATTTTATTTCTCTCATTTGCTTGCATCAGATCCAAATGACTGTATCCCCCAATTTGGACATCTTTGCCGATTGATTGGAAGGACTTGCAGGCTTTTGGGTGAAGGAATTTGTATTTGAATTACAACTTTGGAACCTTTAAGGCGACACATCGCCGAATCTTAACACTTGCCCCAACTTAAACTCTTGGGAAAATGTGGATTTTTGTTTTGGTGTGACTGAACACCAGGGAGAGGCTGCCTACGTATCCTTTTGGAATCAAGTCGAACGTAGTTCAGGAAACTTTTTTTTTGTTTTTGCTTTTGATTTTTGTTTTGTTTTTCCTCTTTCTTTTGCTTTCTTTGTTCTTTTTTTTCAACTCATTTTCATTTGTTTTTCTTTTTCTTTTTATTTTCTTTTTCTTTTTCTCTTTTTATTGCTCTTTTTTTTTCTTTTCTTTTTTCAATAACACTTTCAGGTTCCAAAGAGGGTAATCAAAGGAAGGTAACCGGCTCAAAGGGTTGGAAAAAAGGGTTAATGGTGTTTGGGTAGCGCGAATGAAAGCCTTCGTCATCCCAACCGGAGAATATTTAATGCTATATGGAGGATCAAACATAGTACCTTTTGACTGCACCTGCATTGACAGTTATTTCAGGGTCATTTTCTTTGATGTACCCCAAATACAAACAAACTCTTTTGGAAGTAATCTTGTAGTAATGCATGGACCTCTCCATTATGAACCAACTTTCCTTTGGCTGTTCCGGTTCATTGTTTTATCTCCTTCACCTAACTTCATTTGCATTTTTGATCCTTGATTTTTTATTTTGAAGTCTAACGACATTTTAAGATCTTTTGACTGCATCTGCATTGACAGTTGTTTCAGGGACATTTCCTTCGATGTACCCCAAGTACAAACGCACTCTTTCGGCAGTACTCTTGTAGTAATGTATGGATCTTTCCAATCTGAACCAATTTTTCTTTGGCTATTCCGATTTATTGTGTTATCTCCTTGACATAACTTCATTTGTATTCTGATTCTTGATTCATTATTTCGAAGTCTGGCAGCGTTTTAAGATCTGGGCATGAAGTCCGCAAGCATGTCATATTATTGAAATCTGCATTTAAACATAACTGAAAGCAAAGCAAGAAAAGAGACAAGATTAAGAAAAAAGACATTCTTAGAAAATTAAATATTAATTCTATTTGATTTTATTTTTATTTTTATTTTGGAGTTTAAAGATAGAAGGGTTTACATCGGAAAGTAAGACAATAAAGTAAAACATCCGGATCACACCCTGAGATAATCCGGACGCAGAAAGGATAGCAAGACTGGCTACCGAGACTCCCATCTGATGGGGGAACTTTGAGGCTTGGCGACCAATTTTTGGCTTTTCTTCTGTTTCGACAATGGCTGCGATGGCCTTCAGTGCCGGATCCAATTCTTCATCTTTACAAATCATTCAGACTACCGGCCCAGTGTGAGCAGACAAGGGGTTATTCATCATATTGGGGTCTTCTTCATCCCCAAACACTGTTGCCTGGACCTTGATGAGATCTTCCACTGCTCTTTTAAGAGTCCAACAATCTTCAGTGTCATGTCCCACTTCTCCTGAGTGGTATTCACATCTAGCATCAACCCGGTGCGAGGGGGACTCGGGGTTCGGCAAGTTTGGGGTCACTGACTGCAGCAGACCTATCTTGACCAATTTTTGGAACAAGCTAGAGTATGATTCACCAATAGGGGTGAACTGATTCTTTTTTAAAGGCTCTCTTGGGCGAGGATTGTATTGGGGAACATTTGGTCGGGTATTATATGGAGCTTGGTAAAGATGGTCATTTCTGGGAGGTGGAGCTCAGTTTCGAGTACAATGTTATGGTCGTGTATAAGATTGCGCGTTCATCACCGCATAGGGAAGCGGTACCACGACATATGCAAAATTATCTTGATAGGGATAATAGTTTGTGGGACGGCAGGAAGCATGTATGATTGGTTGAATGCCCTGCGGGCCCCCTCCGAGCTCGAAGTCATCATGGCTCCATCTTCTCCTTCGTTTCTATCAACAAACCCCCTGACCCATTCTGAACGACTTCTGATGCAGCCTTAAAAGTATCTTGACTCAAGATTCGGCCTGTTTCCAAACCATTTTCGACCATCTCCCCAATTTTGGTAGCTTCAGCAAACGGTCTACCCATAGATGATATCATGTTCTGGAAGTAGTTTGTCTCTTGGGCCTGTAGGAAGACCGTAACCGTTTCTACTTCATCCATTGAAGGCTTTACCCTGGCAGCTTGCTCACGCCATTTGACAACATATTCACGAAAGCTTTCCACGTTTTTCTTTTTCAAATTGGACAAAGAATTCCTGTCGGGAGCAATGTCCACATTATATTGGAACTGACGGACAAAGTCTCGAGCCATATTGTTCCACACATGCCAATGAGTAATTTCTTGACTCACATACCATTCAGCAGCGATTCCGGTGAGGTTTTCTCCAAAATAGGCCATTAGTAACTCATCTTTTCCACCAGCATCCCTCAGCTGGTTACAATATCGTTTTAAGTGAGCTATAGGGTCTCCGTGCCCGTCATATTTTCCAAACTTTGGCGTTTTGAAACCAACGGCAGGTGAACATGTGGGAACATGCACAAGTCGGAGTAGGAGAGGCTCTTCTGACCACTCAAACCTTGTATGATCTTTAAGCTTTGCTCTAAGCTTCTCATCTTCCGAGCCATTTCTTCTTGATCGGGGGTTTTCATTGTTCTTTGTTGACCCATGGGAGACTCATATTGCGGGTGTTGAGGGTAAGAGTTTGGCTCGAGCACTGTTGGCTGCGTCGTGGTGAAGATTGGTGGTACAACGAACATTGCTGGCGGTGCCCTTGAATCCGGTGCTTGGGGGTGATCCACAAAAGGCATTCCGGGTCCATTAGACGGCATTAAAGGGTGCCCACATGGGATGAGTGGGTTGGGCACAAGGATGTTGGAAAACCCATAAGAACCGGGAATCAGTTGAGGAAAACCAGGGATTACACTTGGCGGTTCCCTGCAGTTAGACCAGGCGTCCCACATTTCCAACATGTGACGACGCAACATTCTGTTTTCTTCAGCAATTGCTTATTCAGGCTGCGGAATAGCCGATGCCGGGCTATCCTCAGGACCGATGATTGGCACATTACCGACGGAGGCCATCTCTACCTTTGGACATTGTGAAGGATGGGAAACCGGACTACCAACAAAACCAACCACCCCNAGGTGGGAAAAGGAAAAAGATTGAAGCAGGAACATTCAAAATCATCACCATAGCAAAATACTGAAAAACGACACCATACCCCATTCACTCTTAGTATCTGAAAATGTATCCTTTGTGATATCAATTTTGACTTCATTGCTCGATCTTGATAATAGGTTATATGTAAAATTCAAAGTTTATTTCTTTCATTTCTTATGACATCATAAAAATTTGTTTTTTTTACTTTGCATTATGTAAATAAAAATTAGCCCTAGGTTCTTCGCCTAGTGGATTAGCTTTAAAACAATATATATATATATATATATATATATATATATATATATATTGTTTTAAAGCTAATCCACTAGGCGAAGAACCTAGGGCTAATTTTTATTTACATAATGCAAAGTAAAAAAAACAAATTTTTATGATGTCATAAGAAATGAAAGAAATAAACTTTGAATTTTACATATAACCTATTATCAAGATCGAGCAATGAAGTCAAAATTGATATCACAAAGGATACATTTTCAGATACTAAGAGTGAATGGGGTATGGTGTCGTTTTTCAGTATTTTGCTATGGTGATGATTTTGAATGTTCCTGCTTCAATCTTTTTCCTTTTCCCACCTCTTTTCAGATGAATATGTTGCACATAAAATGTCATGGCAGAGACCCTAGCGATGATGCGTCTCTTCAATTTATCTAACCTGTGATGATCCTTTACTTAATTTCTCTTTTTTTTAACCTTCCTCACCCCCCCTCCCAACAAAAGGAGAAGTGAGTGCTTGATTTTAACCTTTCAGCGGAAGACTTACTACATATAATTGGTGGGTCTTTTGTAGACATATAATTTGTGATTTATCAATTGTTTTGGTTTCTTTGGCATCACAATCCTTATCCATGTTCCCAAACAAGTAAACGGTTAACCGCGACTTTCGTGACTCCAGTAAGGATAGAACACAACTATGAGTTTTTTTGAAAAAGTAGTAGGACTCAACATTTGCATCCAAAACCCAGATTATGTGGCACAGGTTGAAAAGCAACTTTATATTTGACTTGTTAATAACAAACATGTTGCCAAAGATTAATAACTTCCTTTAGATCTTTCAATCCGGTCTACTGAAAAAGTAGGAAACTGGATCACGGTCTTAGTTACAGTAACAAATGCATCATACATTTCTTACTGGGCCAAGGATCTAGAAGGGGATTCTAGCAAAACAAGTAATAGACCAAAAAAAATTAATCACAAGAAAAACAATAGAAGTTGAATGGGTGGGAAAGAAATAAAGATCCAAGATCATAAGACAATTTCGGAGATCCAAGGACATTAACAAGTTGAAACTACCCAGAACACATATAGTAGTTACATGATATAAGGAAAATAAACAACATACAAGATCCAAAAACTTATACAGCTCAGTCAAAAATACCAATTATAGCTCAGTGAATGTTGCCAATGGAGGTCCTGCCAATCTCTCGTTTGTAATTGCCTTCATGCGAACCTCTTTTATAGTTGCAAATGCAGGTTAATATGCCACAATATCTCTGATTCCTTTCCAGTGGAATGAGTACCACCATAGCTGCCCCTGCCACCTGATGAGTAACCTCCACCATAGCCACGGTCAGAATCCTCACCAACACCCTTCGGTTGGGACATGTTCACAGAGATCACCTTATCACCAAGCTCCCTACCATGCATTTATCTGATTGCATCTTCCATGGCGCGACGGTCAGCAAATGTTAAAAACCTAAACCCACGAGGACGACTTGTATCTCTTTCCATCATAACCTCTAGTGCTTTTAGTTTAGAGACTAACACAAGACAAACACATCAAGCTAAAGATCTAACCTATTAGAATCCCATGACAATATACAAGAACATGACATTCACACTGATGTTTATCCCAAGAAAAATGATAATTAGGATTTGGAGTTCAGATATAGAGTACAATAAACGAGTTCACCTTTACTCTTTCACAAGCAAAATCTGAAGAAGTAAACAGTGAATTGCATACCTAGAATTACCGAACTTAGCAAAATTATAGCAATGGAAAGTAGCATTCTTAGAGAACGTTTGTGAACACCTAATTTTTTCCCCGCATGGAAATTACTCCTAAATAATCAAAAAATAATTTTTAATAAATATTAGGAACTTTTCTTTATTTAGTTGCATTTCATGCATGTTTACTACTTTAAAATTATAGAAAAAAAAATCATAAAAAAAGTTATCACATTTCTCATTTCGTGCCATTTTAGGTTTAAACTGCATTTTTAGGATTTAGTTACATTATTAAATGCATCTTCTAAAAAATCAAAATTGCATTCGTAGGTTAATGAATGAATTAATTTCACGGGTCCATCATTAGATAAAATAAATACATAGGCTAGCCAAGAAAGATATTTAAATTAAATTTGAGTCTAAAGTGGCTAATTCTACAAAAAGCATAAAAGAAGAGAAGGTTGTTAAGGCTAAATCCGAACTGGGCCAATTTTCATGGCCCAATGTCCTCCTAATTCGCCCTAACCCAAAACCCCACCTGCCCGACCCGGTTCGGCCCAATACCCCTTCCCCTCACCTATTAAAAATAAACCTAGACCTAGACCTAAGGAGGAGGAATCAGACCTATCACCTAGTGGAGCGCCGTTTCCCTCCCCCTTCTTCTTCCTCACTCTCTCATCTTCAAAATTTCACAGGAGAGGAAACCTAACTACAACGCCTGCCACACTCTAAATAAAAAAGGGGAAAGGAACGAAATAGAGAGACAGAAAATTTGGGGAGTAACAACAAAAGGATAAAGAAATAGAGTAGCGGATCCTTAGCGTCACAAACTTTATGTCTCACCATGATTAATCATGTCTCCCTTCTCAATCTAATTCCTCCATGAAAGCACACCAAAACTCCATGAAAATCATCCTAAATTATCTCCAAACCATTCTCAAAAACAGTCTGAATCCCAGCCCCCTAAACCATCGAAATCACCCCCAAAGATAGCCCCCAAAACCTAGCTGAAATCCACTGCCGAAACCGCTCAAAAAAAGTCCAGAAATCTAACCAAAAAGCAATCAAAACTTAGCGAAAAAACAACCATAAGATCTGCCGCAAAAATTACCCAAAACGTCCTCGAAACAGCAGCTCAAACCGCTGCCAGTTTCGCCGTGAAACAGTCCCAAAACAATGCCAAAATCAGCAGAGAGAGAGAGGCACGAAATACCTGGAAAAAAATGCAACAAAACAGCCTGCAAGCCAGCTCACGAAAACACTACCATAAACCCAACAAGGTCCGATTTCATCTCCTTATTTTGGTCGAGTTAAAGAGGTCGAATTCAAGTTTGCTGGCGAATTTCAGTCTAACAAAAAATAAAAATCAAGTGAACAGTAGTTTCGTCCTGGGTTTTGAGTTTTTCGGAGAGGTTTCGAGGTTCCGGCAAGGTCGTCTTTAGATCCGGTCGCTGTTCAGTTGTTCAAGCCAAAATTCCGATTCTGGGTTGCTTCATTAATACAAAGGTTCATTTCCCTTTTTTGATTTTGTTCTTCTCGCTAATGTTCTGGCTGCTTGAATTATCTTCTTATCTCTATTTTATCCTTGTTTCGTTTGAGAAAGAAAATTCTCTAAACTATTAATATTTGCTGCTAAGATTGTTGTGTCGTGCTTGCTAGAGCTTCCGTCAAAGTGAGTTGTGTGTTCCTTTTTTGTTTGTCACATCTTAGATTCTTATATTGCAGTGAGTGAATGGGATGAGGAAAATCTTTCTGGCTTATATGCGATTTTAAAACAAATAATAGAGATAAAAAAGTTGCGCAGCTATGATTACACAAAACATTAAGAGTATATAAACTTATCGTTGCATTGCTGTTGTATCTTTGTAGACCGGTGATAATTCCAATGGATGAATCATGTTTAAAAGACCTTTTTTATTTGTGATTTACCTTACTGTGATTGAGAAATGAAGCTATTGATTCATATTTACCACATTTGAGACTAAGCGGTGTGTGAAACATCTTTTGAACACGCGCTAGTTGCTTTAGGAACGATTAGTTTTAAAATCATCGTGACTATGACTATGGGTACGGTTCCCGTGGTATAGTTGCGATACATAAATCTCAACTCGGGTGTGGCACCTCATGCCCCCGACCCTAAATTCAAACAATAATAAAATCACATGTAGCAATCGCGGGTGCATTTCATGTGACGCGGTTGTGATGTGTCCAAAAACAACAAGTGCACGCCATCGTGACTTGTCCCAAGATAAATCCATAAAATACCAAAAAATGATTTATATACACATCCCGTAAGCTAAAATATCTTTTAGGTAAATATCCAAAACTTAGAGAATAATCAAATATCGCCTCAAATAGGCATTTTCAATTGTCACGACCATAACCTTGACTATATAATCTACACTCGGGTGTGGCAACTCATGTCCCAGACTCTAACTCAAAACAACACATGTTGTACTTGCGGGTGAATTTCATGTGGCGCAGTTATAACGTGTCAAAAAACAAACAAGTGCACATCATCGTGACTTGTTCGAAGATAAATCCATAAATAGATAAAAGCGGTTTAAAAATTAAAAGGCTAAAAATCACAATAGGTTTAAAATATGTAAATAATTAGATAATTAGGCCAAATATTAGTAGTTAAGCGACCGTGCTAAAACCACGGAATTCCGGAATGCCTAACACCTTCTCCCGGGTTAACAACATTCCTTACTCGGATTTCTGGTCGCAGACAAATTAAAACAGAGTCAAAATTTCCTCGATTTGGGATTTCAATAAATAAATGGTGTCCCGGAACACCGTAAAAAATCCGGGTGGCGACTCTGAAAACTAAATAAATCCCAAATCTGAATAATGTCACATTAATTGGAAAAACTCCCTTATACCCCTTCATTAATACGGGGTAGTGGAAAAAGGAGGTGTGACAGCTCTGGCGACTCTGCTGGGGATAAGAGGTCCAGAATCTCTGGTTCAGGGTTCAAGAATTCGAGCTTAGAATAGCTGTTATATTTGGCTTTCATAATTACCTGATTTTTACATGTTTAAACCTAACGTTCTAAATGTCACTTTTACCACTTTGATATTATCTGAACTGTATATAAATTGTGCCGAAACCCTTTTCTCTCTTAGTCTTCTAAATCATCTGGGAAGTGTGCAATTCGTGTGACTTCTTTTCTGTTAGAGTCATATCCAAATTTTAGAACGAGGTACGGATAAGTTGCAAAGCCGGTGAAGCTTCTGTATTCCCGGTACGCTGCCCCGACCTCGGCTCGAGCTGTCCGCTCTGGTAAGCCAAGTCTAGAACAATAAACCGCAGGATTTAAACCTAGAATAACATAGCCTCATGCCGGATCCCTAGTAGGAACGTTTGTTTGCATCATGTGCATTTGACTTTGGGGACTCAACACAGGGGTTGGGTCCGTCTAGGACAGGTGTACACCAATTTAAAAGACCACCCTGATGCATCTTACGTGCTACTTGCGTATCTGTTTATTTTGGCTTGTATGTTGACTGGCTTCTAGAATGGAAAAGAAAATAAAATAAAAAAAATCAATCTAGAGTGAGGTAGGTATTTGAAAAATGCTGAAACTCTCCCGAAAAAAGAAAGATAGAAAATAAGTGAATGTCTTCAAAAGTCATATTTTCCCGGTTCCGTCAAAACTGGCAGAACTACGCGGGTCTGATTCTCACCGGATGTGAGATACGTAGGCAAACCTCATCGGTTCCGGCCCCCAATTTTTCTACCTTTTTATTTTCCATAATTTTCAAAAATCCAAAAATATTTTTCTTTACTTCCTTCTGTAGAAAAGTTTTTCTTTGAGACCCCCAATTTTCTAAAAATCCAAAAAAGAAAAAAAAAATTCCTTTAATTCCTTTTTAGAAGTCTTTCTTTAGAAAATCCCAAATAATTTTTTTTTAAAACCAAACATATTTTCTTTCATCTTTATAAGTCTTTCATTCAAAAAGAAAAATCAAATCAATATCCAAAAAAAAAGATATATTTTCTACCTTTTTTTAAGAAGTCTTTTTCCCAAAAATTCAAAAAAAAAATATTTTCTTTCTTCTTTAGAAGTCTTTCTTTAAAAAAAAAACAAAATAAAAAAAGAAGATAAAATCAAAAATTCAAAAATATTTTCATTCTTCTTTCGAAAATCGAAAGAAAATTCAAGCTTCAAAAATATTTTCTTTTTCTTTAGAAGTATTTCTTTCATAAATTCAAAATAAAAGTAAAAAAATCCAATAATATNAAAAAAAGAAGATAAAATCAAAAATCCAAAAATATTTTCATTCTTCTTTCGAAAATCGAAAAGAAAATTCAAGCTTCAAAAATATTTTCTTTTTCTTTAGAAGTATTTCTTTCATAAATTCAAAATAAAAGTAAAAAAATCCAATAATATTTTTCTTTCTTCTTTAGAAGTTTTTCTTTCGAAATTCACTGAAAAAAAAGAATTTAAAGAAAAGAAAAAAGAAAATTGAAATCAAAAAATATTTTCTCTCTTCTTTATAAGTCTTTCATTCGAAAATTAAAAATAAAAACAAAATTCAAAATTAAAAAAAAGAGTTAGTTTATTTCATTTATTCCTGATGTTCCCGAACTACGCAAGATCTGATTCATGCGGCGTCATGATACGTAGGCAACCCACATCAGGTTCAATCGAATGATTTTGAAAAAAAAAAAAGAAAAAAAAAGTGAAAAGAAAAGAAAAGAATGATAATAAGGACCGACTGAGTCCATTCTAACGTGTCCTTTGATTTGAATTGTGAAGAAAGTTTGAGGTGGTCGGTTTGTGGTAAGCTGATAATGCAAAATCCAAGGGAAAAATGACAACTAACATCGAAACTGTTATGAGTGCGCAGGAGACTCAGGGTCAGAAGGTTCAACAAGAGTCTACTGTGGTTGAAGAAAATAGAGTACTGAAACAGAAAATGACTGAAATGTGTCAAGCATGGGCCAATGGCAAGGACCGCCCTTCTCTGTTCAGGGTTTCCCAGAATTCACACTCATCTCGGCAACTACCATTCCGGTCTCATTGCCTGATCAATCCTATCCACCTGGGTTCAGTCCTTATCCCAACAGTACGACTACAGCTGGAACTTCTGTTGGTTGCTCCCAAAGTGTGCCATTGACAACCATTCAGACAACCGCTGATGTTACACCTGTCTTCCCTGTCTCACAACCTACAGTGCTGCAGAGGAAACCTCATGAGTCACAATTTTCTACCCAACAAGAACAATACCATTCTCCTGAGTACCATTCGTACCTATTTGATCTTCCTGCAAATATTGAGAAGCCTGTCCAAAATATGGCACAGGAAGAAATGATCAAAAGAGTGAATAGCTTAGAACAACAGTTGAAAAACATGCAAGGGTTGGCAGGTCAAAAGAGTATTGCCTTCGAGGATCTATGTATGTTCCCTAATGTCCGCTTGCCACCTGGTTTCAAGATCCCCAAATTTGAAAAGTATGATGGACATGGAGATCCCATAGCCCACCTGAAAAGGTATTGCAATCAGCTAAGAGGTGCAGGAAGCAATGAAAAATTGCTAATGGCTTATTTTGGGGAAAGCCTTACGGGGGTAGCCTCTGAATGGTTTACTGATCAAGACACATTTTGCTGGTATGTTTGGGATGACATGGCTCAGGCTTTTGTCAAACAGTTCCAATACAACATCGACATTGCCCCAGACCGCAATTCCCTTTCCAACCTGAAGAAGAAACCAACTGAAAGTTTCAGGGAATATGCCATTAAATGGAGAGAGCAAGCGGCTAGAGTTAAGCCACCCATGGATGATCACGAGCTAATCACTGTCTTCATTCAGGCGCAAGAGCCAGATTATTTTCAAAACATGATGTCCGCAGTTGGAAAATCTTTCTCAGAAGCAATCAAAATGGGAGAAATGGTTTAGCATGGTCTTAAGATAGGCAAAATTATAAGCCAAACAGTTCTCAAAGCCGCAACTCAGGCTGTCCAGATTGAATCTGATAATCTTAGTGACATTAATGAGAAAGATGAAGAAATCATGATGGTAACGGGGTTGAGAAGAGGTCCTAGGAGAACATGTCGAAGGTATGACCAACCTTTTCTGTTTTCCGATGAGCACTACTATCCACCTCAAAACCCACAATACTCTCTTGCTCCACCTGAGTATGTTGTCCAGCAACCAAGACACCCCAGAAGGCGAGCATCGCAACTCAAAGCCGCAACTCAGGCTGTCCAGATTGAATCTGATAATCTTAGCGACATTAATGAGAAAGATGAAGAAATCATGATGGTAACGGGGTTGAGAAGAGGTCCTAGGAGAACATGTCGAAGGTATGACCAACCTTTTCTGTTTTCCGATGAGCACTACTATCCACCTCAAAACCCACAATACTCTCTTGCTCCACCTGAGTATGTTGTCCAGCCACCATGACACCCCAGAAGGCGAGCATTGTAAAATCTCCACTAGCCTCCACAGAATTTCCAAGTGCCCTATAACCCGCATCCAAGAAAGGAATATAGGGGGGAGCAAAGGTTGAAAGATAATTTTACACCAATAAGGGAGTCTTATGCAATCTTGTTTGAGAAATTAAAGCATTATGACATGATTGGACCCATTCCTCCAAATCATGTGGATCCACGTGCAAGAAACTTTGACCCATCTAAAAGGTGTGAATACCATTCCAATGCCCAGGGGCACGATGTTGAAAGCTGTCGGGATTTGAAAAGAGAAATAGAAAAGATGATCCAGCAAAATCTGATTGTGATCACAGACAGTGACACCCAGAATATCACGCATAATTATTCNATTCTGATGAGCGAATTTGTGGCTAAATGTCAAGCTTAGCAATTGAAAAGTCATTTCCTCCTTACTAGGAAGGAATAATGGTAGCTTGTTTTGATATTTTTTCTATTATCTGGGTTATTTCAGGGTTGTGATCCAGATTTTATTATTTTTATTGAGTCAAATCCTTCTATCCCTCTGTTCTGTTTGTGTCAATCTTGCATGTCTGTTTTGTTGCTATTTTCCTTACCCGGGTTATTTTAGGGTTGTAACTCGGATTTTAGGTTATTTGTCTTGTTGTTTACTCAATGAAATACAATTTGTCCTTTTGTGTCATTCCATGCTTAGTTCCTTTCCCGCTAGTTTTAGTGATATGATATGCATGCGGAAATTTTGGCCAGATCTTAAAATATGATTTAGTCCTGAATGAGATAAGTGAGAAAGAGACACTTTTGAGGATGAATAAAGATTTGAGATACTTTGGAACTAAGGTCGAGTAAAATTCACCTTCAAATCATTGTGAAGATCGGGCTTGAGGATGTTTAATCAATTGAGGCTTGGTTGAAAGTTTGACATTAAAGGATAGAAAGTGTCTTTTGACCGCGACACACCAGGAAAATAGACATGTTTATCAATGCTATAATCGCAAAAAGATAACGTGTTTTGGCATTCTCGAGGCCGGGAGGCCATTTTTTCTGCTACCCAAACACTCTATACCCTTTGTTACCCCTTTTGAGCCTGTGTTATTTTCTTTGACCACCCTCATTTGGAATCAAGTTTATAGTCAAAAGTCAAAAAAAAAAAATGAAAAAAAAAGAAAGAAAAGAAAGGTCTATGTCCCAAGAGTACAAGCTGGGGCAATTCTTAGAAAGTTCAAATGGAAAAAAAGAGAAGAAAAGAACAGTCAAAGTCCATGCCCTCAGAAAATAAAAGCTTGGGCAATTTGTTTTGAGAAAGAAAAAGTAGAAAGAAAGAAAAATGAAATGAAAAAAAAATCCATGCCCTAAGAGTACAAACTATGGCCAGATTTAGAAAGTTCAAATGAAAAAAAAAAGGAAGGAAAAAACAAACAGTCAAAGGTCCATGCCCCCTCCCAAAAAAAAAAAAGGTGGGGCAACCTGTTTCGAAAAAAAGAAAAAAAAAAGAGAAAAAAAAAACATGAAAAAAAAGAAAAGAAAGAAAGATGAAAAATAGTTAGGTCAGATGTTTGAACTACGTTCGACCTGATTCCTAAAAAAGGAGGATACGTAGGCAGCCTTACACGGTTCGGTCCAACCAAATAGATTCAAAAGAAAAAGAAAAAAAAAAATCCAGAAAAATCTCCAGTAGCTAAAACTGGGGCAGAAATTTTACTTCCCTTTTAAAAGAGTCGATTCCGAGAGTTGTAAGTTTATAACCCCTCATTTTGAGTCTACTTTAAGCCTTCATGCCAACCCTCCTTTCCAACCCTATCCAAAACCTTCCAAATAAAGACCTCCCGATATGCCTTGAAGGATGCCAAAAGAAGTATGCAATGAGCAACGGTTGTCACGCGACATAGAACACTGTCAGTTGCTC